>CM055822.1:31832613-31877293 GCA_029582265.1 Zoroaster sp. YZ-2022
TATCGTGAACTACCAGCGCTGTGGAAGGTTAAAGCCTTTCCTAGCCAAGTTCAATGCTCCCAATCAAGCATCTTCTGCTATTGGTCATTATTTTGAGCTATCGCCCGTAGTAAATGAACAAAATGCGTGACAAAAGAATTAATAACAACTGTCAGAAATACTTGTGGTGTTTTTTTCTAATAAAATTATAGAAAGTCAGAGCATTACATTATTTTGTTTTGGACAATAAAGCTACTCAATGTTAAAATCTATTTATTTGGATTGAACAATAAAACTTTATTATAAGTTAAAAAAAGTTTCTTTGTTTTGCGCATTAAAGCTATGCAAAGTCCAAATATATTCATTTGATTGGAACAATAAAACTATGTAAAGTCAAAATGTATCTATTTTCAACATACACTGTTTTGAACAGGAAATAAGAATAAGTTATAAAAATGTATTTTCGTTTGTACTAAATAATTTAGTCCGGTGTGTGTTCTTTATGGTTCATGAGGTCATTCCATGTGTCATGCAAAGAGATAATAATACTAACCTTTATGTAGTTCTTTAAACAGAAGATGATTGCCTCACAAGTTTCCATCACGATTTTGCCTATCGCTTGTGGTGATATGGCCGTGCTGAACTTCAGATCTTCAAATGTGTTTCCAGTTGCCAAGTATCGTAACGTTACTGACAAACGTTCACCTGCGGAAATGGGCTGACGCATAACAGTGTCCTGCTTTTCTATCATCGATAAGCATCCATGCGCAAAGAAATTCATATAATCTTGTGGCTCATTTTCACGCAATTCCTGTAGAAGTCTTTGGTTGCTGAATAGATCTCTTCTTCGCAGCCAGTTCTTGGCCATGTTCTTGGATTTTTTTTTTTAGGCCTTTCTAACCCCAAAGCAAGCGCTAGCGCTAAACATGTAATCGCTGTCAATATCCGCGACCTACTACGCCAACGTCTTGGGTTAAAATGACGGGTTTATTGCACCAATATAATTGAATCATGTGTGTCGGACAGATTTTGGGCAATACTGATTTCAATAATATGATTCAATAAAATTGATCGTGTATGGGCCGCATTACGTGACAAGCCATGGGTGCGGCATTTGATGAATTGAGTCGCTGCAATGAAGTTGATTTTCCCGCACTTTACATCAGTACAATATACAAAACAGCTACATCAATACGACAAAGGAGATTACTGATTCATTTGCAACCGTGGTGATGCTCAAAGTAACCCACATAAGCACTTATTAAAACTCCGGGAGATGTTGTTCACTGAATTGTTTCCGGAATACGACGGAAGAGACTCTACGCAAGGAAACAATTGTGGTTGTTAACTGAGGACATTTATCTAATTGGTGTGGTATCGTAAAGGTGGGAGGTTGAAACTCTTGTTTTTGCCGTCCAGGCTCCCCTACGGGATGACAACTAGCTTACATCCGAAAGGACTGTGAAGGGGTAACCTGTTTCAGTTCTGGGAGTAAGTGGCTTCGGCACCTGGTTATATTTGGCTTGGGTTGACAGCCCATGTCATCTTATTTTGTTGTCACGTTGTACATAAAACTAGCCTTGAAAAGGACGGATCTTACGTTGACGACTTTTCCACGAAATGACTACGATTTAGGAATTGTGATTATACTTCTATTGCCTTTGACTCTACTTTCACTCTTGTGTGGAGATGTTCACCCAAATCCTGGACCAGTTCAAAACAGATTTGTTGCTCGCTTCACAAACATCAGAGGCCTACGTTCCAACTGGGACTATCTGGAGCACGACCTCCTTGCAACTCGCCCACATATTTTCAGTATATCAGAAAGCTTCCTAAACAGCAACATACCAGATGAATTATTTGCTGTACCTGGTTACTCCTTTTTCAGACGTGATCGGCCCTAATGACTCAAGCTGGGGTGGTCTCATTGTATTCTACAGGACTCTATTACATGCATCAGAATGCATGAGTTTAACCCTCAATATGAAATGATATGTCTCAAAGTACAACTCCTGGACGTCTGGTGTTTATGTTTTGCTTATATAGACCTCCATCTGCTGATGACTCTATATTCGATGTACTCACAGAGAAAATTGCTACAATCCAGGAACTTCATCCAAAATCTGAAGTTATCATTCTAGGTGATTTGAATGCTCATCATGAAGAATGGCTAGGTAGTAAAAAAGACAGATGCACATGGTGACTCTGCTTTTGAGTTTGCAGTACTCAACAACCTTCATCAACTTGTAGATCTACCAACAAGGACTGGCAAGGATGGTGCCTGTTCAAAACTAGATCTTTTTCTTACCACTTCCCCTGACAACCATATTGTTACTGTCGGTGCCCCTCTCGGATCTTCTGACCACAGTGTTATCTCAACCGTGGCCAATTACAGACTCCCAACACCCAGCAAGGCAGGCAAATGTAAAGTTTGGCTCTATGATAAAGCAGACTGGGATGGTATGCGGTCTTTCCTGGCTAATGTCAAGTGGACATCGCTCACAAAGGGACACAGTGCAGATTCAGCATGGTCTTGTGTAAAAGAAAACCTAGTTGATGCCATGGACTTCTATGTGCCATCAAAGCAGTCTAGCCACCGCTACTCTGATAAACCCTGGTTTAACGATAACTGTAGAGAGGCAGTTCAGGACAAACAGAAAGCTTACAAAAAATTGCAAAAACGACGTACAATGGACTCATGGAATCTAAATCTGCATGTCAGCGTACCCTGCGTCGAGCTCGCCTGCAGTTTTCACAACATCTTGAGCAAGAAATCAAGAAATCAGATAACAAACAGTGGTGGAAACTTGTGAAATCAGTAACTGACAGCAACAAAACCTCTGCCATCCCCCCTCTCAGATGCGATGGTCATACCTACAACACGACTAGTGAGAAGGCTGAGCTGCTCAACAACATGTTTGCTGCCAATGCCAAGCTTGATGATGGTGGGAAAACTCCTCCAAATCTGAAAAAAAAAATGTAGTTCTCTCCTCTCTCAAATTCCGTCCAAAAGATGTTCTAAAAAAGCTTCGAACTCTCGATACATCCAAAGCCAATGGCCCTGATGGAATATCTTCAACTGTGCTGAAGCACTGTGCACCTGAACTGGCTCCTGTCCTCATGAAAGTTATTCCAGATTTCATTTGGCACCAGGACTGTTCCTTCTGACTGGAAAACTGCCCATGTAGTAGCTGTGCCAAGAAGGGCAATAAGCAGGATCCTTCAAACTACAGACCAATATCGCTGTTAACCATATATATCAAAAGTCATGGAGCGCATCATATGCGAAAAGATTCACTGTCATCTTAACAAGTACCACCTTCTTTGTGATACCCAATATATGGATTTCAGGAGAAGAGGTCAACAGTTGATATGCTCTCTTACATCACTCAGTGGTGGAATAATGCGCTGGACACTCAGCAAGAAATCAGAGTCATTGCGCTTGACATAAAGAAGGCTTTCGACCGTGTATGGCATAAAGGTCTTATGGCGAAACTCTCCTCATTTGGCATCCAAGGAGATCTGCATTGTTGGATTGCTTCATTTCTCTCAGACAGACAACAGTCTGTTGTGCTTGATGGCTTTAGATCTTCAGCAAAGCTTGTATCTGCTGGAGTCCCCAGGAGTATTCTCGGTCCTGTACTTTCCTTATGTTTATTGATGACCTGGCTTCGCATCTAGAGAATGATATCCACTTATTTGCCGATGATTCTACCCTCCATGTCATTATTAAAAATCCTGATGCTAGAATCATATGCGCAGATAGCCTCCAACGAGATTTGCTCTCAATCGAAGCGTGGGCGAAAAGCTGGTGTGTCACATTCAATGCCAGCAAAACAGAGGAGATGATCATCAGCAGGAAAAGAAGGCAGAATCATCCTCCACTCCACTTCATGAACAAGAGCTACAGCCTACTGATAATATTACTCTGCTGGGTGTCACCATTACCAAAACACTGTCTTGGTCTAAAAACATCACAGGAATTGCAAAAAAAAAACAAAAGCGACTCTACATCTTGGACCGTTCTAGAAACATTCTTCCTCACCTAGCACGTATCTCCATCTACAAGGCTTACATTCGTCCTCTTATGGAATATGCTTCTCCAATTTGGAATGGAGCAGGAACTTCATCTTTGAAGCTGCTGGACAGGTTGCAGAATAAAGCACTCCGCTTACTCAGGATTGACGAGCCTCTTAAGTATGGCATTGTTCCACTGAGTCACAGGAGAAATGTTGCATCACTCTGCGTCGTCTACCGTCATATCTTCCTGAAACCTTCCAATGAGCTGGCTGGTATTTTACCCCCTTGGGCACTGAGTGTAAGAACTACCAGATCTTCACTGACTGGACATCCATACCGCTTACATATACCTTTGTCAAAAACAGAACTTCATCTCAACTCATATATACCAAGGACAAGTCGACTGTGGAACTCCCTTCCAGCGTCTGCTTTCCTACCTCTCCAGATGTGTCTGTTTTTAAGACAAATGTGAACACCTGCTCCTCATGGATCAGATGTCCTAAATCATTTCAATCTCAATCTTTTACTGTTTCAACCGGTGGTTATGGAGTAGTGTAGGCTAGAGTTAATGCCGACTAGGAGATGGTGACCTGCGAATTGACAGCCTACGGGGCCCAGGCCCCATAGTGTGGGTGAACAGCACGCCTAGTCAGGTGGTAGGGCTCTGGTAGGGTAGTTTTTGGGTTTCCTGGACACCATGACCACCAATCACATGATAACCAAGTTTTTACGTTGTTGTTACTTTTGGATCCATTTTATTTTTGTCTTATTGCAACTTATTTGCTATGGACCACTCTTCATCTTTATTGATGGTTTCCTGGTCCCTGAATTCAAGTTTAAAAATATAATATAAATAAATAAATAAATAAATTAGTGGACTCACGGTGCTAAAGTCTTCAAAAACAAAAATGGTGGTCTTCATGACTCTACTATCAAACAATCGAGATGAACAAAGACCCCTCATCGAACCTGGAGACGGTCAGAATCAAATGCTGAGCTTCAGGGAATCTGTTAGACATCTAACTGGTCATTAAGTTGCTGGATAATAATAATAATAATAATAATAATGTGTGGACTTATATAGAGCACGTATCCACCAATTGAGTGGTGCTCAAGGCGCATTATATTATTACCCCTGCTCATAAGGCTCATAAATCATTCCTGAAACCATCTCAGCTCCCTGGGGAGTATACAGCTCAATTGCTGCCGTTACAGCGCATATAGGGCTAACCAACCAACTCTGCCCTCACAGGTACCCATTTAACCCCTGGGTGGAGAGAAGCAATTATGGTTAAGTGTCTTGCTCAAGGACACAAGTGTCACGGCCGGGTTTCGAACCCACATTCCGCTGCTAACACCAGAACTTGAGTACGGTAAGCTAGACCGCTCGGCCACGACACTTCAACTTGTGTACAGCTCCAACTTCAAGTCATGGTCAAAATTGAATTACCAATCAACTCATCTATCTCAACAATGAATGCGGAACATCGACGGTAAGTGTCAAACATTCCATCTAATCCAACCATACCATCGGAACCTGTGGAGAGTGATACTTCTACACCTAGGCCAGCTGAAGCAGTACAACATGGTGTTACAAACGACCAGGAAAAGGAGGATCATGATACGGGTATGGAGTTTGCCGAACAGTTATCTGACTCTCATTTCGTAAACTTTAGGCTTTAAAGACAATCTAGACGTAAGATACGTAAACATGCTATTAAAGCATATGAATCTCCTCCACCATTGTTTCATGTTTTTGTTGGTGGTTTACACCAAACAGCATCAGAGGAGGATCTCAGGTCGCACATTCACGAAAATAACATTTCTAACATTTCGGACGTTTTCTCTTTGAGGAACAAAAGCAAACCTAACGCTCTTGCAGCATTCTGCGTGGTACTGGGAACTCAGGATGACAAAGCTAAACTTCTAGACCGTTATATGTGGCCTGATAAAGTTAACGTGAGGGATTTTGTCCCACGTCTTCAGCAGGAATATGGGACATTACAGCGGAAACGGAAATGTTCTTGTCGGCAACCGTTCTTACTAATAATCCGTTTTATACTCAAACTCACAATAAATAGCACCAACTACAAATTCATTTGAATGCCATGACCACAGCTTTCAAGCTTTTTTATTCAAAGAGGTTGACACCATCAACCACCGGAATACCAGACTATGGGCAAACCGGATTTGTCATTAAACAGCATTTGATAAAGACAAACAAACACACACCCTGAGATACCCAAGACCTCAGAGAAAAACCAGCTGGGACCACCTATACAGCGTACCCAAGACTCTGTATACCCAGACCTAACCACTAACCCCAATGGGATAGTTATTAAAACATACATTTAAATGTTGACAATAACAAACAGTATAATGCACATGTGTAACATATGCTAATACACAGCATATCATATGAATCAATACAATATGAATCAACCAAGTGTTCGCGTCCCACCTAGGAAGCTGCGGTCTGAACTAGCCCGAGGGAGATCCCGGCACTATGAACACTTGATAACATGTAAATAACGGAGGACTAAAATCTCCATATTATTAAGTTTAATTTTCTAGGACTGCAGTAACTGTTAATTGCCAGAACTGCTGTGCCAAAGTGGGAAGTTAATGTGCTATTCCGCCCAAAACTGCCACACATGAAGCGCGCCCAAAGGAACAGAACAAAAACCCCACAAAAGTGCACCAGTTACAGCACAGACAGAATACAATTACACAGATTAGCCTTGAAAATGGAAAGCCCTTTTTGGAGACAGATGGACCCAATCGAAACGATAAAGGCTAGCATCCGACCAGATAAACTGCGGGAGCTGCAGTACCCTAGCCCCAAGCTTTTTACACTGCGCTTTCACCCAACAATTGGCTGCTTTACGTGCGTTCTCGATGGATTTTTGAGAAGTGGCACCAAAATAGAACATTCTCAGGAGAATGTCTGACCAAACTACAATAGCTTGCAGAAACCTTTGCCGGCAAATGCCCAAGTGATGAGCTGTCTCAAAGTGAACAAGTCATGAGACACCAAGTCATTCGTCCCTAAATGCAAAATGATCAAAGCAGGGATAGGGGTATGAAACCCTGATAGCAAACCATGAAAGGTCCTTCAGTGAGCACCTCCTCGGCCATTCCAACACACCAGATTGGGTCGAGCGCCAGCGACCAGACCCCTTTATGTCTGCAACGGGCACCCCCTGTGCAAAAGCTGTGGACGCAGCTCCCATCCGGAAAGAATGGGACCGATAGCGATCACCCGCCACCCCACAAACAACAAAGCAGCTCTAAGCACCGCTGTGAACTGATACCGTGTGAGGGGATCACCACGTTTATGGCGGAACAAGGGGCCAGACAATTATTCCCGCGCTTGCAAATACCCTTGCAAAGCAGTAACTGGACAGATTGCCACAACCTGCAGCCTTGCGATATGAACCCACTGTGGAAGGCCAGCCTGATTAGTTTTAGAATGACGTATGGCCAGGACCACAGACATGCTAGATTGATTGCCACAGAAACACACACCGGAATACTGTAACATAGACTCTTGCACATGGTAAGTGGAATTGGCGGTAAACTCCCAAACGCGCAAAAGCCGAAAAAAGCTGCCCGAAACATGGTGCTTTCAAATTGGGAAGCACATACCTTGGGCAACGCCTCTAAAAGTCGGCACAAAAGCGACAATGAAATCGGCAATCGCTCATCTTGCCTAGCCCCGTCCCGCCTGTAAACCTACCAGCAATTTTGCCACAATAAAATTATTAGTTGGACCGGCCCATCCTCTAAGTTTACAAAAACACCCCACCCCTGCCACATATGTATTAATTGTGGATGGAGAATAGTAAAGTAAAGACAGCCATGAGATGAAACCTGCAATGTCTTGTGGAGAAACAATTGACACAGCCGAAGCTTGATGTGCTTTAACTCTCCTATTATCAGTGTAGTTCTTTACCAAGTGGACCCATACTTCAAAATGTCTCAACTGGGACATATTGTGGTACACACCACCTTATCTAATGATTAATGGCATAGCCCAAGGCTCTTCAGAGAGATGAGGTAAACTGAAGCAGCCACCTGCTTTGTTTCATTGCAAGGCTAACTTGAAATAAACCAGTGCAGTAACTTGCGGTATACATGTACTGTGTGAAGGTCAAAACAGTTTGTTTATGTCCCAGACCCGAGGGGCATGTTGGGGTATGCATGTACCCATGGACGGATCATCATGAGCACAGGCCCTGGGCACAAATTCACCACGGGCCCATACACGCGCATAATACTACTAGTACTATGCTACTTAGCCTGCACGCGCACGCATACGCACTCACTGCATGCCCTCCCCCCAGATAGCTTACATAGTTTTGTTGCACAATAGCACAGAAACAACCACACAGCATAGGCCTACGTCACGCTGTAGGCTACGTGATTTAATTGGCTTTATTAAACACGTGATTTACATTCAAACAATGCCATAGTCATACATTTACAAAATCACATTTACTCCAATATTTTTAAAATGGGGGGGGGGGGGCCTTGACATTTAATAGGGACCCGTGGCCCCCCTCCCTAAAAAAAAAACTTTTTTTTTAATTTTTTTATTTTTTTTGAAAACCAAGGGCCCCTATTGGCTCCTGGGCCCGGGGCACGTGCCCAGTTTGCCCGTGCGGTAATCCGTGCATGCATGTACCATTCTTCTGTACAGTATGCATTATTTTGAGGCATGCATACAAAAAGCATTGTGTACTTAGAATTTATTTTATTTTTATTTTTTTTTTGTGCAGCATTTTGGAGACGTCATGTATACAAAGGTTAAAACGGCAAAAGGCGTGCCACCCCGACATGTAAACCGTGTGTGTATTCTTAGCGAACACCAAACATAACAACCATCCCATTTCCGCTGCTAAAACACGTGGGGCAGCTGAGGTAAAGGGGGTCATGCCCGGCTGGGCCCTTGGAGCTAGGGCCCGAAAGCGCCCCATCTGAAAACGAGAAAGTGCACCAGCTATGTTATTATGAACACGTGGTATATGCACTGCCTTAAAAATTATATTGAATTTGAGGCATTGCATGACCATTGCCCGCACTAATTGCAATGCGCATACAAGGCGACGTTTGTTTATTTATGATCCCCACAACAGCGATATTACCGTACCGGAACAACACCCTGCAGTTCACCAACAAGGGGGTCCAACAGAGGAGCGCCACTAAAGCAATGAATGGAGGACTAGCCACCCACACTGACGGACAACGCCATTGAACCCACCTCCCTTGGAAAGAAGCCATATATAGCCGATGGATGCAGCAGCATCAGTGAATAATCCAAGAGCAACAATTGAATCCCAATTTTCCCGCAGGAATGTAGTAAGACCGTTATAGCGCTAGTAGTATGTGTGCAGCAAATCAGTCCTCTTTGAGGAGGAGGGATTGAGGAGGGATTGAGGAGGGATGGCATCCCTCCTCAATCTCTCCTCCTCCTCCTCCACAAAGAGGACTGATTTACTACATGAATGAAATTGTTATGACGTCAATGCTCCTCCTCAAAATACTGGTTGAGGCACGTCTGGGCGCGCGCGCGTGAGACACGTCTGGGCGCGCGCGTGGAGGTGTGCTCCTCCTCAATGTTGGTCGTAATGCGGAACACTCTCACTGCACTGCTCCTCCTCATTGCTCCTCCTCCTCAAAATACTGGTTGAGACACGTCAAAACTCAAAATACTGGTTGAGACACGTCAAAATTAAAGGTGGAGGTGTGCAGTTTGTGTGGTGGAGGGAGTAGTGCGCAAGCGCAGCATGCATATTGATGATTTCGGGACATCGTTGATTGGTTGAATGTTTGCGCATTGTTTATGGAGCAACCACACACTCTTTGTGATTGGTTGTTTCGGCGACGCGAAGGATGGTAGAGTATAAAAGACGGAAATTTTAATTCAAACTCTCATATTTTCGCCAATATTCTCATCAAGAACATTACATTGTTGCTCGTATACACTACTTGTATTGTGAACAGTCGACAAACGACAATACTTGAGCCTTAACATGAACGGTGAGCCTGTATCGACCCCGATGCCCACACCTGTGGTTCCCGCACCTGGCGCGATGGCGTTGCCGTCGACTCAGGCCCCGGCACCACCAACACCACCGACCGATGGGGCACGCATCGAGAAGAAGGAGGAGAGAAAGATCATTCCTCCCGACATGATAGATGCTGGGTGGTGCGAAGTCCAGAGTGTGACACATGGCAAGAGCTATTTCTACAACAAGTTCACACGAGAGACCTCGTGGGATCTGCCCAGTTCATCGACTTATCTGCGTGAGCAACGCATGTTGCAGCCACATCCACCCACTGTTGATGTTTTGTCTGCTGCTGCTGTTGAACAATTAACCAAGGGATTAGCTGCTGACACCGAAGCATCAACCCCTAGAGTAGGAGCTAATCTCCCAGAGAATGTAAAAGGAAAGGCAGGAGTCAAGCGCAAGCTGTACTTTCCACCGGATGAACAACAGGAGGAGAACGACAGGAAGGCGGTGCGATTTCAAATCGGAGGTGAGCGATATGCTGTTGTCAAGCGTTTCAAGGGTCGCACCTACATTAACATAAGAGAGTACTATTTAAATCCCAGCAGAAACAAATTGCTTGCTGGCAAGAGGGGAATTAATCTCACCGTGGAGCAGTGGGGTCAGCTCAAACAACAGAGTACCGCCATCACTAAAGCCATCTTTCAAGTTTAGCTGATTAACAAAGATGTTAGGTAGGAGTCAAGAAGATGTTAACTGTTGATTAACTGAATGGTATTGTCTACCTGTTGCAGATGATGAAGAGCACGACATGGAGGGCGAGGAGAATGTGTTGAAGCCCAAGAAAATCAGGACACTTGTGAAACAAGTGATGACAAAAATCGTCACGGATCACATCATCAGAATAAGTTATGCAGTTCAACAGAGTCTACCTTGCGAAGGGTGTGAGTTTGATTGGCCAAGGCAGCGGGATCACGAGTGTCTGTTTTACGGCGAGACTCCTGAGTACCACCTTGAAGATTTCGTGGATGACCACTTCGAAGAAGCAGAACAATACATTCAGCCGAGCCATGTTTGTGCTGTGTTTGGCGCAGTAGCACATCATGTTGGTGTTGAAGCTTACGATGGAATGGACGAGGACGTGTACTCTATCATAACTGATATTCTGAATGAATGGAACTCTGAACATCAGAATGGAACTCTGAACCTTGTTGACACGTTCTACGATAGAAACTCGCGAATTCTTCCGTTTGATGTCGTGAACGAGGTCATGGAATTAAATGGACTTGTTTAATTGAACACTTTGAACAGAACGCAAAGGTTAGAAGACGATTATTTTAGTTCATTCATCTGCAATAAGTATTATCAATTTGCCATATGTTGTTGTTGTATTTTTGAAGATACTAAAGGACACCAAATAATAATTTAATGATTTAATTGTTAATTTGAAATCAAGTTTAGTATGAACGTGAGCCATGTTTGTGCTGTGTTTGACGCAGTAGCACATCATGTTGGTGTTGAAGCTTACGATGGAATGGACGAGGACATGGACTCTATCATAACTGATATTCTGAATGAATGGAACTCTGATCCTATGAACATTGTTGACACTTTCTACGATAGAAACTCGCGAATTCTCCCGTTTCATGTCGTGAACGAGGTCATGGAATTAAATGGACTTGTTTAATTGAACACTTTGAACAGAACGCAAAGGTTAGAAGACGATTATTTTAGTTCATTCATCTGCAATAAGTATTATCAATTTGCCATATGTTGTTGTTATATTTTTGAAGATACTAAAGGACACCAAATAATAATTTAATGATTTAATTGTTAATTTGAAATCAAGTTTAGTATGAACGTGGACCCCCTTTGAATAAAAAATAGTTGTTTTATAAGTTACAATGTTGAGAAAAACATTTTGAGAAATTTCCATACATTAAAAGTTTTCAGTCTTTAAGTTTGTTGTTAAAACTTTGAACATGTTAAAACAATTCAAATTTAATGGACTTGTTTAATTGAACACTTTGCACAAGTGGCGGTTGGGTTCGGTTTTAAATTGGAAAACATTTGATAAACTGAAAACATTAATTATTATTATTATTATTATTATTATTATTATTATTATTATTATTATTATTATTGTTATTTTAAATTCTAACAAATTCGGGCCTTTAGAACATTTAATAATAATAATAATAATAATAATAATAATAATAATAATAATAATAATAATAATAACAAATAACAAATAAAGCAATAAAGTTAACACTTTGTACGGGACATGTTTCTAAACACTAAAATAAATTTAGTTGAATGAAGCTCCTCAATCCAAATTTATGTAATTTAAAACATGTTTTGTGCATATATTTATTTGTTCTTTTATTTGTTCTATTTTATCATTCCTTTTGGAGTTGCAGTTGAAATAAATTATTGGTCTGTTCTAGGTCATACTTAAACCAGTTACAAATCCTCTCTGTATTCATTTCATACTATGAACCCGCAAATGAAACATCCCTTCACTTGTGTGATAGCAGAACCAACCGGCTCAGGCAAAACTCAGTTCGTAAAACGTTTGCTGGTTCCAGCGGATGAAAAGGTCATCGAACCTCCACCAGACAACATCGTGTGGTGCTACGGAGAGTTTCAACATGCTTACGCTCATTTGGCAAACGTGGTTCGTGATATACAATTTGTGGAAGGTATTCCAGATGACCTTCATACGAAAATACATCGATCCAGGAACAATATGATAGTGATCGATGATCTCATGTCTGAAACTGGCAACAGCAAACGGATTACGGAGTTTTTTACCAAGGGCAGTCATCATAGAAATCTTTCCATTGTGTTGATTCTACAAAATTTATTTCATCAGGGCAAAGAAATGCGCACGATTAGTCTCAACGCACATTACCTGATCCTCTCTCAAAAATCCTAGGGACGCTTCCCAGATAAACCATCTGGCAAAACAAATGTATCCACCAAATCAAAGTTCATGGTCGAAGCCTACCGAGATGCCACTTTACCACCCTACGGTTACCTTTTCATTGATCTAAAACCCGAAACGTCCGAGGAAATGAGACTAAGGACCCACATTTTCCGGGTGAGAACCCAATTGTGTATGTTCCGAAGGTATAAATGAAGTGAGGATCCGAGCACGTCATTCATTTGAAGATGTCTAAGCGCGTGCGGAACCATGCTCCGTACCTGCAAGTCCTAGCAAAGGGAAATACCAAACAGCGTCAGGGTGTGATCCATGGAGCCAGTAAAGAACTTATCGCTTGTGTGTGTGAGTGTGCCCTCAACATCCTCAATGGGAACATAAGTCTGAAACCCGCCGACAAAAGAAAACTAAAAAAATACAAGCATCACATCAGAGCCCTTGCCACCAAAAAACTTAGCGTCCAGAAGAAGAAACAAATTCTTCATCAAAAAGGTGGATTCCTGGGTGCATTGCTGACCCCTGTTCTGAGTGCACTTGCCGGTCTGCTCTTCAAGTAACGATGCAGCACACCAAGAAAATGGTACTTGTTCCCCACGACACACTTTCGCAACTGCAAGCTGCAAGACTGCTAGAACAAACTCCAACAACGCATGTAGTGCACGGTTTGGACGAAGACATGAGGACTCTGCTCGAAAGGCAGGATATCACAGACGAAGAGAAAATGAAGCTGTATCATCAGACACTTCAGAGGTACACCATTTTAAATCGGCAGAGGAAGGCCCCTTTAACCATGAACTTGCAAATGAATAGTGATGAATCCAAAGACCAGCCCAAGTTAGAGCGAACACCAGGAGAACCACCCAAGTTAGAACGAGAACCCGTCACCCACTATCCTACTAAATTTAAAGCTGAGCTGAAAGGGTACCCTGAGGAGTCGTTCGGTCTACCTCGACTGTTTGCCGAAGCTACACATCTATCACCCCTTCCCCTTGGAGGTAAGAAAAAGAAGAGAGAGAACCGTAAACAAGCCACCCCGAAATGGACTCCATATTAAAAGATGTATCGAGTCTTTTCTTGTCATTTTGTGTTTTCGTTCACCATGGACTGTTGTCCTCCCAAGTCCGACTGTGGACCCCAACACTTTCTTAAGAAAATCCGTTGCACATGGGCTTGTTGTCAAAGCACCGTCATCATTACAAACTCGGATTCTACCGATGGCGGAGGCATACCTGAAGAAGGTGTATTACGACCCCAAACACCCGCCGCCTTTGGTGGTGTGGAGGCTGTTTACCGCGCTGCAGTAAGAGAGACGGCATCAATGTCACAAAGAAACAGATAACTGTATGGTTGCGGGAACAGCCGACCTACACGTTGCACAAACCAATACGGAGAAATTTTTAAAGAAATAGGGTCGAAGTGCATTGCATCGATCACCAATGGCAGTCAGATTTGGTAGATATGTCCTCGCTCAAAGAACACAATCGAGGGTACAGGTATTTGCTGACGTGCATCGATGTCTTTTCGAAGTATGCGTGGGTCGTTCCTCTGAAAGATAAGACTGGGACAACTTTAGTGAAAGCCTTCAAAAAGATTTTAAAAGGAGGGAGAAAGCCGCGTCTGCTTCAGACCGATAAGGGTACCGAATTTATCAATGAAAAGTTTCAGTCTTTTCTCAAGAAAACGAATATCTACTTCTTCACTACCAATAATGAAACCAAAGCCAGCATTGTTGAGAGATTTAACAGAACACTGAAGACAAAAATGTGGAAATATTTCACGGCCAACAACACGTACCAGTATACAAAGGTCCTCCCCGCATTACTTTCTGGCTACAATCATTCGTTTCACAGAAGTATAAAATCCACCCCGGCGTCAGTCAATACTTCCAATGTCGATCGAATAAGACAGGCGCTGTACACCCCTGACTCCAACCCCCTAAAAACTGTCTTCAAGTTCGAGGTTGGAGATACGGTTCGCATCAGCATGGCCGCCAGGCCTTTCCGTAAGAGTTATTTACCAAGCTGGACCACCGAACTGTTTACCATCAACGCCAGAATCCCCCGCTACCCCCCTGTACTGTGTACACGTTGAACGATTATGAGGGAGAGCAATTGGAGGGAACTTTCTACGAGCAAGAACTACAACATGCAGTTCAGAAGGACGACCTGTACAAAGTTGAAAAAATACTGAAAACCAGAAGGCGACGGGGGAACCCAGAATACTTGGTGAAATGGGTTGGATATCCGGAAAAATTCAATAGCTGGGTGTCCAAGTTGCACGCTCTATAAAGACGACCAGGACGTCAGCCATGTGCCATTTTAAGCAAACGAATGAATCATGGAGGCCGCATTTTACGTGACGCTCCCAAGCAATAGCTCGATGAATGTTCATCCCAACAACACTTTGGCTCACTTCTTTGTAAATTTGCCCTCCCCTCTCACGTTAACGGGAGAATGGGAAGTTGCCATGGCCGAGTTCGTCTATCCACACCGTTGGCTCAATGTATTCCAAGGTGACAATTATATGTTATGTCGGCGCTTTATAAATTCAGATTGGATTGGATATGTACCGCTGGAACACAGGGTCCACACGGGCACTCGATCGCAGAGGGTTACTATTCCACGCCTAAAGAACTTATATCAGCTTTTAAGCCCCCTATCGATCACGACGGACAAGTCACCATATCGTACAATAAATACATTCCAAAAATTGTGACGAAAACACGAGGAGGGGCAAGCTTGATTTTTCACGGCCGATTAGCGACATTATTTGGGTTCAATGTCAACGACAGCGTCATGGGTCTCCAAACAGCCCCTCGCACTGTGGACGTTCATCCATTTCACTCCATGTTCGTGTATACTAATATCATCCAGTACAACACGGTAGGTGATAAGAGGGCACCTTTATTACGGATCGTGAACGCGGAAGGAAAATATGGAGATATCGTTTCAAAAATATACGACAACCCTCATTACATTCCTCTGAAACAAAGGTCATTGACACCATTGAAATAGATATAAGAGACGACACAGGCGAGCCCATTCCATTTATCAACGGTAGGGTCATCGTGAAACTACACTTCAGACAGCGGCGCTCACCGTACTTCAACTGATCGCTATGACGAAGCTTAAATACATTCCCTATCACTCTAAACACTATGAAGATTACTACACACAGCAAGTGGGTCAAGGGTTGCCTGTGTTTGAAGGACCTCGCACGCAGCGCGGTTTTGGACTTGGTGGTATCTTGGGAGGCCTGTTCAGGTCGGCCATGCCTCTCTTAAAGGCTGGGTTGAAGACGTTTGGACGGCAGGCTCTTCGCACTGGTGTTGGCATCGCCCAAGATGCACTGGAAGGAAAGAATATAAAATCAGCAGCCAAAGCTAGGCTCCGGAGAGCCGGAAGTCAACTGACAAAACAAGCCCTCCAAAGTATTAATACCCGAGTCACGCGTGGCAGGTCTATAAAACGAAAAACACAAGGCAGACGGGTCACTTCTATGCCGAGCAAGAGAGCGAAAAGGTCACTTGACATCTTTGATTAGTATTATCTGCACAATTCTGTGGCATCAGCATGTTTCTTCTGCACGATCATTCCTGCGAGTGCACCAAGTCCGAACTGGATTTATTTTCACTCCCTCCCACCCAGACTAGTATCGAGAAGGGTCGATGGACTGAATTCCATCCCATTGCTAACATTTCTGATGGAGGGCCTATTGAATTTTTCATACCTGGATCCGGGGAAGACTACGTTGATCTTTCCCAAACACAACTCTATATCAAAGCAAAAGTGGTCAAAGCTGACGGTACGAATCTGACAGACGACTCTTCGGTTGGTCCAGTCAATCTGTTTTTGCAGTCCCTCTTCAGTCAGATCGACGTGACCTTGAACGATCGCCTTATCTCTGCTTCTACCCCCACTTACCCTTACCGAGCCATGATAGAAAGTCTTCTGAGTTATGGTCACGATGCCAAGGCTTCCCAACTTTCCTCGTCATTGCTCTACAAAGATATAGCTGGACAAATGGATACCGCTGATCCCCTAGCGGCAGACGACGCTGTCAACAAGGGACTCAAGGCCCGCTATCAATACATCAAAGGAAGCCGCGTGGTGGATATGATTGGTCCCATACACAGTGACATTTTCTTCCAAGACAGACACATGCTAAACGGGGTGGATCTTAAACTCAAACTTATACGCAGTAGTGATGCTTTCTGCCTGATGGCTTCAGGGGTCAACCCTACCTATAAGGTGATGATTCAAGCCGCGTCCGTGTTTGTCAGAAAAGTAAAAGTGAGCTCCGCGGTCATGCTGGGTCATGCCAAAGCATTAGAAAAGGGAACTGCAAAGTATCCCATCAAACGCGTCCTTTGCAAAATGATCTCTGTACCCCAAGGCAACTTGACACTCACTCAGGATCACGCTTTTCTCGGACAACTTCCGACACGCATTGTAATAGGCTGCGTGAGTAATGTAGCGTTCAACGGACGCTACTCGAAGAACCCCTTTTTAACTTTCAGCATCTGAACGCAAACTTTTTGACGGTGTACCTAGATGGAGATCAGATTCCGTATACTCCACTCAAACCGAACTTTTCCGATGCGTCCAATAATTACGTCAGAGCATACAACACCCTCTTCTCGGGAACAGATAAAATGTACCAGAATGAAGGCAACGACATCAGTCGTGAGGATTTCGCCAAGGGCTATGCACTGTACTCTTTTGATCTCACCCCTGACCTGTCTTCTGGCGGACACTTTAACCTCGTCAAACACGGAAACCTACGGTTGGAAATGCACTTTGCCTCTCCGCTACAGGAAACGGCCAACGTGATCATCTACGCGGAATTTAACAAAATTTTGGAAATAGATCAGGCTCGAAACATCATATTCGACTACGCCGGTTGAAGGGCACGCACAGACCATGGACAGCTCGGAATTTAGCACTATTTTAAATAGAGACCGTTACACAAAACATTTTTTCAGAGGGGTGTTCGCCCGCGATAAACTTCCCAAGCAAGTTATCTCTCGTCCGAGTGCCTTTGTGGTGAACACAGACCCTATTACGAAACCAGGACAACATTGGGTAGGAATATACTTCACGAGAGATGGTGTTGGAGAGTATTTTGATTCCTACGGATTACCACCGCAGTTACCCGAGTTCAAAAATTTTCTCAAGAACAACGCGGAAAAAACTCAATATAATCATCAACGCCTACAGGGACCCTTGTCTGCTGTCTGCGGTCAATATTCCATCTACTTCTTGCTACATCGATGTCGGGGAATCACCATGAGCAAGATTGTGGGACTTTTCCACTTCCGATATCAACAAGAACGACGTCAACGTGAACGATTTTATCAGAATACACTTTCCCCGTATTAAAAAACGAATTCGATGATCAATTATTTTTCAACAAGTTTCAAGGGCCTTGTTAGAATAACCTATACCTTAACGGACTAATGGGTTAATTATTTAAACCAATGTTGTATTTCACGAGTTCAAGCAAATTTCCCAGTGTTCGGTCTAGCCAAAATGTTCTAAAGGCCTCGAATTTGTTAGAATTTAAAATAACAATAATAATAATTAATGTTTTCAGTTTATCAAATGTTTTCCAATTTAAAACCAATATAAAACCATCTGTAAATATATTTATGTCAAAAGATTGCTGTTGGTGTTAAAATTAAATTTAACAAATGCCAAAATGTTCTAAAGGCCCCAATTTGTTAAATTTTAAAATAACAATAATAATAATAATAATAATAATAATAATAATAATAATAATAATAATAATAATAATAATAATAATAATAATAATAATAATAATAATAATAATAATAATAATAATAATAATAATAATAATAATAATAATAATAATAATAATAATAATAATAATAATAATAATAATAATAATAATAATAATAATAATAATAATAATACTAATAATGTTTTCAGTTTATCAGAATGTTTTCAATTTAAAACCAATATAAATAACCATCTGTTAATATATTGGTGTCAAAGATTGCTGTTGGTGTTAAAATAATAATAATAATAATAATAATAATAATAATACCCCGAATTTGTTAGAATTTAAAATAATAATAATAATAATAATAATAATACTTAATGTTTTCAGTTTATCAAATGTTTTCCAATTTAAAACCAATATAAAAACCATCTGTAAATATATTGATGTCAAAGATTGCTGTTGGTGTTAAAATTAAATTTAACAAATCATACTTGAATAGCTTCATGTACAGTCGTTCTTTTGTCTGTCTTCGTACGTTGTTGTCCCTCCCCTTTCTACTTCCCTTAAGGACTATAAAATAATATATAAAAAAAACATTACAAAAGGTATGAGAACACGCCGGGGTGGATTTTATACTTCTGTGAAATAAATGATTGTAGCCAGAAAGTAATGCGGGGAAGACTTTTAAAGGAGAAAACTGACAAGCATAATTAATTAATAGCGCCCTCTGTTAATGAAATGTAATAAAGAACGTTTTAACAGTAGAATCGATACTGTGCGCGCGATACTGTGCGCGCGATACTGACAGTAATTTCATTCGTTTATTTGTTAATCACATTTTATGATTTTCATAATTGACAGTATTGTATTAATTATTAACTATTGCTTGGCCAGCTGTGAATGACCACTTACAATTTATACATTTCAAAACGATACATTGATATTTTATAAAATTGTTAATTACAAATGGGTTAATAAACTCCTCCCCTTTTTCAGATTTTGGTCAGAAAATTAAATCGATGACTTTTGCGCCTTTTTACCTTTTTCCCATCGTGCTTTGGTAAAACTTGGACAAACATGGCTGCTGACGGAGACAGCAATAGTTCGTACTTTAGGTTTTTCTAAGTAATATGGCTGTATTGGAGTTTATTTAAGGCAGTTGGATAATTGGATATCTTAAAGAGAGTAAGTAAAATAATAAGGAGTAATAATTCGTGATTTTCTTAGGAGTTTTTGTTTGTTATTGTCAGATTACAAATAGATGTGCAGCAGACGATTAACACATATAACTAAGTTAGTTAGGTCAGTGACTGGCTCACAGTGCGTTGACCCTTTGCGCGCTATGCACAGTTAATGCATAGGTACACGTTGTATAGATGTTGATTTGTTCTGTATAAAGTTATTGATGAAGTGAAGTTGGATAGGTTTATAGATGAAAAATAATGTAGGTTACTTTGTTTTTCGTCAGAGACTGTATAAAATGTATTCAATTTAGTTATTGGAATTTAGAAATGAAAAAAGAACAAATTAAGCTAGGACGAAAGAAAATTCTGTATAAATAAACAAATTGTTTTATGTCAGATTGAAATAATTTCTAGAATTAACGTTACTGTTAAAGTATGAGATTTAAAAAAAAATTTACAGGGACATTGTGCATCACACTTATCCTCTTACCAATAGACAAAGCTACTATTAAAAACACAGACATACACGAATATAATTTATTTTAATGATTAAATCGAACAGTTAATATTCATAACAGACTCGGTAATAATCTCTTCTTGGAATATGTGTTGGCTCTGAAAAGAGCCGGTTGTTTTTACTTTTCTCCTACATACCTTCAATGGTCTTGGCTGTGCACTGGTTACTTAAATTTTGAAGGGTTACTCTGAACCAGAAATCTCGCATACTCCAAATTTGCAACAGTAACAGCATACTGCAACGCTTCCATCTGTGAAATAACTTCAACGTGCGTGAAGTTTTTGGGGATACATTCCCATTCGCGTAATTCAGGATGAGCATTTATTCTCATACGTTCTGCTTCAATAATCTTAATTTCTCGATTCTCTCTCACATATTGATAAAATGTACAGATAGTGGCCATACTGGTGAAGATATTACAGGGGTGTTGTTCAAGTCCAGTCAGTGTATGTGAATGAAGAGAGGTGATGTGAGAAACGACTGTCTCAACTTGCCCGAAATCATCAATATGCATGCTGCGCTTGCGCACTACTCCCTCCATATGCATGCTGCGCTTGCGCACTACTCCCTCCACCTTTAAATTCATCTCAACTTACCCGAAATCATCAATATGCATGCTGCGCTTGCGCTTGCGCACTACTCCCTCCACCACACAAACTGCACACCTCCACCTTTAATTTTGACGTGTCTCAACCAGTATTTTGAGTTTTGACGTGTCTCAACCAGTATTTTGAGGAGGAGCAATGAGGAGGAGCAGTGCAGTGAGAGTGTTCCCCATTACGACCAACATTGAGGAGGAGCACACCTCCACGCGCGCGCCCAGACGTGTCTCACGCGCGCGCGCCCAGACGTGTCTCAACCAGTATTTTGAGGAGGAGCATTGACGTCATAACAAAATTTCAATCATGTGTGCAGCAAATCAGTCCTCTTTGTGGAGGAGGAGGAGGGATTGAGGAGGGATGCCATCCCTCCTCAATCCCTCCTCAATCCCTCCTCCTCAAAGAGGACTGATTTGCTGCACACATACTACTAGCGCTGCAAGAATGACAGCCACATGACCAGATCGAGCTTCGCACCTTGCGCATAACGCATTTGATCACTTTCGTGATAAAATGATTTAAAGTTGCGGACTCTTTATTAACATGAGTACTGTTTTAATTTCAATTTTAATATCTAATGAATTACGATTTAAAAGTTTTATCATTTAATTGTTATGGTATTAATAGTGCTTTGCACTCTCTTGGTAAACTGTTTGATAAAAGTAATTGTGATATATTATTTTTGTCTGAGCACTGGCTGCGTGTACATGAAATTAATAATGTTTCTATTTTTTTTTTAGTAATAAAGCGTGCCAATCTTTCCTTAAAACAAGTATTGATCACGAAGAAGGCAGTGCAGGACGTCCATATGGTGGTGGAAGATTTGTATGTAAATTAACCCAAGGACTAGATTTAAAGAAATTATCAATGATAGCGACAGAATTAGTGCTTTACAAATTCTTAATAATGATAATACCATTATGACAATCTTTGGAGTTTGTTTAAGTATGGTGTTGTTCCTAAACATTTTTAGGAGGGTACACTTATCCCTATTCTTAAAAAGTCAATATTGAATCCTTCTGAAGCTAAGAATTATAGACCAATTATTGTCTCTAATACCCTCTCTAAGATTATTGAGTTGTGTCTGCTTGAATCATGTTCCAATTTCGAATTAGACCCATCTCAATTTGGATTTGTAAGTGGCCGTAGCACCACAATGGCTGCCGCTACTGTTAATAATGTGTTTAATTATTGTAACAACCAAGGTTCAAATGTGTATGCCTGCTCGTTAGATGCTGAGGGCGTTTTTGATCAAATTCCACATGTTATAATTTTTCAGAAATTGGGAAAGTTATTAGTGATGATTGGTGGCGTTGTATGTATGCTTGGTATACCAACATTATTGTTAATATTAAGTGGAACAATGAGATAAGGAAACCGATTCATATCCGCAAAGGTACTAGACAGGGTGGTCTTTCATCTCCCTTTATTTTTTTTTATTTTTTTACAAAGATCTTGTTTCAGGTCTGAACGATCTTGACTGCTGTATCGTTATTGCAAATTCTAAGTTTAATGTGTTCTGTTATGCGGATGATTTACTCCTAACAAGTTTAACAGTTACTGGTCTTCAAAGGCTTATAGATTATGCTAATGATTATATTGTGTCTCACGGTCTTCGTTTTAACCCAATAAACATCATGTACCGTTTTTGGCAAGTAGGCCTACACTATGACACCAAACCCCAATTGGTACCTAGACAACTGTATGCTAAACGTTACTGACTTGGTTACGTATTTGGGAGTAATTTAAAGAGTAAATTGCATATTGATGAGCGTATCCGCAAATGTCAAAGATCATTCTTTTCATTACAGAGTGCTGGCATGTGTAAACAGGGTTCTTGCACAGAAGTAAAACTGCATATTTGGAATACAGTATTAGTTCCTATACTTGTTTATGGCTGTGAGTGCATCGATACGCATAATATTGATAATATGGATAAAATTCAAAGTAAACTGATAAAAACATCCCTCGGTATTCCTACGTTTTGTAGAACCACTTCACTACTCCATGCTATTAATTTACCAAAAATTAAGGATGTTATAATATCTTCTCAAATTGATCTGTTATCACAAATGTTTGTAAATGACTCAAAATCAAGGAGGTTTTATGCTCATCTGCTTAACCATGAGGCGAATGATAACTTATCGTATAGAAACACACTTATTCATAGAGCAAAGAAAAGCTTGCAAGGAAATGCTTCATTGTTTACTGTAATGTACCATGCTAACAGAAAAATAGTTTAAAATTCCCTTAAAAATATGACATTTGTGACAGTGTAAAGTCTTGCATCGATCTGAAAACGTGTACCCGGTATTCAGCCAAATAATCTGGATTTTATCATTAAGCCAGTACTGTTTCAGTAGTATTTTATTTTGTTTCCAATAGTTATTATGTATGTAAATTTGTGTTATATTTGTATAACAAAGTAGACATAGCTGTTGTTACTGAGACATGGTTCACAGAGGCTTCAACACAGGGTGCCAACATCTCTGATTTCACTAACTTCAGCAAATCTTGTCATGTCAGAAGGGGAGGTGGTGTTGCTGTTTTTGCCAAGGATCACTTGCCAACTCACGCATTACTCAATCATAACTGTGAATATGAATGCTTGTGGTTGAACTTTAAATTTACAACAACTAGACCTAAACGTTCTCCGATTAATTTATAAATTGGAGTTATTTACCCTCCAAGTTCATTATATTATCGTGAGATATTAGAACATAATGCCATACAATAGATGATATTCGTGCTTCGGACATGACAGCGCTTATCATGCTTATGGGAGATTTAAACGAACTAAACTGTGACTCGATTGAGTCTAATTTGGGCATGACACAACTAATATCGTTTCCAACGCGTGGAAATGCCATCTTCGATAAGATGCCTACTAACGTACCCGTTGTGTTCAAAGATCCTGAGCGATTGTCACTTCTTGGAACCAGTGACCACTGTTGTATTCTTCTAACAGCGGTCTGTAACCTCCCCAAGGAAAAAGAACGGGGGCGGGTGACAATTAAGCTTACGACCAATCCGAGACTCTGCTGTGCGCTCATTTTGTCAGTGAATTGGCAAAACGCTATTGTAACGAAACATGCATTATGGCGCGCTTGGCTGGCCATATATTTTAGAGTGGCTGGTTCTCGTACGGCGGTCTACTACCGTGCGCGTGGTGTACTGGCTGGTACCCCCAGCCAGTGCGTGTGCGCGAGCACATGGAATATAAATGCGTGGCCCATGTGTTCGCCCTCTTTCTGCTTGAGGGCTGGCGTAGAGTAGCCTAAGGGTCGCGCTTTGCTGCTTGTTAATTACTAGCGTGGGATAAAGATCGGTGTGTGCCAAATAGTCTTTAATTTGTAGCTGCACAGTGGGCACGGGAGATTGCATTAGGAGGACAGCTAGAAGAGGCCACTGGGTGAGTGTGCGTCGCCGGGAATCTCTAATAGTTACGAATTATTGCATCCAATAACAATTTCTAATTATCAACGTAATCCACCTATAGAACTGTAATATTATTAACTAGTAATTGAATCACCTAATTAGGACACAACTTCAACCACCTATTCACCTAATTAGGACACAACACCTAAACAGGTTTCCAACTATATTTATGAAATCAACATTTTGGAGGAATTAAAGCAGTCACATCAGATGAACATGTCCCCACTCATTGAAGTCAGTCCCCTACTACCCCTGAATTGTTGTGTGAGCGTGAGAGCGCGATCGAGTGTGAGCGATCCCAGGTGCCGGGGGTAGATTTCCCCCAAACGGAACTGCCCCTCCGGTGTTCTTGATAGCCGCTCGTCGGGAAGGCCGAAGCCCTAAGGAGAACGCGCGGGGAGTGCGCTACACTATCGATGAACCAGCTTCCGTTTCAGTTGAAATTGTTTTGTGAGAAATCACAAATGTTTATCAACTACACTTCCCCTTGGTAACCTCTACACGACAGGCCAAAGACAAACCATGATGACTCATAGAATTAAGCAGTTACTCAAACAACGTCAGCATGCCTATGCCTCGACCTGGTGATATGAGTAAGTGGCACTTATTGCGCAACAAAATACAACGAGAAATTAAGGTTTCTAAAAGCAATTTCTACGGGCACTCTGTGCAGCATCTGAAATCTAGTCAACCCGAAAAATGGCACAGCCAAATTTTAAAAATGTGCCATTTTAAGCCCAAGTCTACCTTGCTTCCTGGAGCGGACATAGACCCCTTAGCAACGTCTGAAGCAATCAATCATCACTTTGCCAATATTTGCAACCAGCTACCTGCACTCAAGCTTCAAAACTTACCATCCTATCTACCATCCGAGATTCCACCCTCCACTATCTACAGTGGTCAAGTGTTCAAAGCCCTCAAAGGACTGAAACTATCCAAACCTGGCCATCCATCAGATTCGTCAGTTAGGCTGATCAGAGAGTTTGCTAACGAGTTGGCAATCCCCCTTTCCCATTTGTTCAACAACTGCCTTATTGAGGGAATTTCCCCAAATGTGTGGAAAACAGCGACTGTCGTACCGATCCCAAAGGAAAGGAACATTTTCTCTATTGATCAGCTTAGACCAATTTCTCTAACACCAATTTTTGCTCGAGTCTTTTAATCCTTTATTGCAAGATGGTTAGTAGAGGACATTTCAACCAAACTTGACCCTCAGAAATACGGTAATATCAAGGGCAGTTCCACGGTCCACTACCTTGTGTATAATTATGCTCAATTTTTTCACCAGGGAATTGATAAACCCAGCCATTATGCTCACCTTTGTACTGTAGATTTTACAAATGTTTTTGATCGGGTTAACCATAATATTGTTATTAGTAAACTTATACAATTAGGTGTAAGAAGATCTATCATCTCCATTGTCTGCAGCTTCGTCACTGTACTGTAAAAACGTTGGGCAACATGGGGTTGGGTAAGGTTATTTCTCCCAGAATTGGTCAGTATTTACCACAACTGTTCACATATTTTGGCAATTTTTTTTCCAACATTGGGCAATAGTAAACCAACTGTGTAACCTGCTGATATGTTGACCTGTGTTGGGCAACAGGGACGTGCACAGGGTTGTAGAGGGGCAGGGGCTCAGAGTCTGAAAAGGGCAGTGTAATTCCATGCGAGCGCGCGTAGCGCGCGAGCTAAAAAAAATTTGGGCGTTTATTTATTAATAAAAACGCATAATATGGTTTTTAACATTACAATCAGATCAGATTATGTTGATGACTGGTTTTCATTTACAATCTGATCTGGTGGTGAGTGAGCCTATAGTCAAGGACCAAGTCCACCAAGTCTAATTATCCCCTTAAGTCTCAAATTTATAATAAACGTATCATATCACCTGATATTTGCACAAGAAAACGGAGCTCCGCCTAGTCAAACAATCATAAAGTGCACCAATAACACAAAACCGAAAACGAACATGTATTGGGGCAAATAGCTTACCTACCTAATGAAGTAAGTGTAGTAGTTGCTTTGAAGTAGGCTAACTGTAAGACATAGGTCTCGAGTGGGAGCGGGATGTCAATTTCGTGTTTCAGTGACAGCGTGTGCCTGCCTATCAAAGACGTAGGCGCGCGCGGCTATGCGTGAAATCTAGTTTCGCGGAGGGGCACATGCAGGCCCGTGCACAGGAATAGTAAGGAGCATCTCTGCTGACCTAATATTTATTCTAATTTTATTCTATCCTGACATCTTTCAACTAGGCAGGGCAGTCTATGCGCAACAGAAACTTAATAATTCATTCAAAAAAAAACAAAAAAAAAAACCTTGGGCTAAAAAGGGCACTTTTTATACTAGGCAAAAAGGGCAGGGGCTCAAGCACCCTTTGGGACCTATGTATGCACGTGCCTGTTGGGCAACATATCAACCGTATTTGCCCAATATTTCATACAGTGTGACCGTACTCGGAATACTAAGCTCCAGGGACCTTATTCACGAAGCATCCGCACGCTTTAACGGATCCGTTAAGCCTCCGTTATGGTTTGCGCCATATTCACGAAGTAACCGCATAATAGCTCATCCGCAGAACACGTCCGCAAAAGAGCAATTTTTTTGCGGGAACTCCAGCGTTCCCGTAAATGCTTACGGGTGTCCGCATAGCGCTAAAATGAAATGGCTGCAGTGTTTGTGGTTCTGCTGGAGGAGGAAAACAGGCGTGCTCTTCGCCGCCAGCGAGTATTTCGGGATAGGTTACATCCACTGGACATTTATGAAGATGTGGAACTGATAAAGAGGTATCCAATGCCAAGGCATGTACTGTTGGAGGTGATAGATTTGATCCGTGATCAAGTTGAACATCCAACAAAGAGGTCACATGCAATACCCGCCACGCTGCAGATCATAACAGCCCTCCGATTTTTCGCCGAAGATTCTTTCCAATTAACAAGTGGAGATTTAAGTGGAATTAGTCAGCCGTCGTTGAACGACACCCCCATTATTAGCGGAGCTCCGCAAGTTTACTGAAACCTAACGGAACCTTTCGTGAATACGGCGTAGCGCAATTCTAATGTATCCGTTAGGCCATCCGCAAAGGCTGTTACGGACCCGGTAATAGCGGATGCTTCGTGAATAAGGTCCCTGGTAAGGTTTCCTCCACTCGGGACATTTCCTGTGGTGTCCCCAAGGTACCAAACTGGGCCCCATTTTGTTGCTAGTGTTATTTATGGCTTTGGCTGGAAGCTGCAGGCGATGGAAATATATAGATGATCAAACTTGAGGTGAAGTAATCAAGTATGATCAACAATCGTCTATGCAAAATCACCTTGATGATTTATAAATTTCTCTTAATTCAATATATCTTAAGTGTGTAACATCAATTAAATTGCTTGGTAGACTGTATAAAACAATTTGAAATGGGACATGCTCATAACGGAAATTGTTTCCAAAGCTTCCCGTAGGTTGTACACTTTGTGCATTTTACGTAAATCCAAAGTACCCATAACAGACATGGTGACTGTCTAAGTACTTGTTATATTAGATCTATTTTGGAATATGCCAGTCAAGTTTGGCACAGCTCCATTACTGGACAGCAGGTCATTGCTGTTGAAAATATTCAGAAGCGAGCTGTCCGCATTATACTTGGTCATCAATATCATTCCTATATCATGGCACTTGAATTGTTGGGTATCCCACCCCTCAAGTCCAGGAGAGAAGACATTGATGAAGTTTGGTAATGGTTTACTTGAGTCCACTAAGTTTAGGAACATGCTCCCTCCTGAAAAAGTAACTAATCTTAGTAGGGAACTTAGAGCTAGTACCTTAACTGGTCTTTGCATGCCCAAATGTTGTATCAAAAGGTATTGTTGCATTCCCCAATTTTGTGGGTCAACAATAATAGTCGGACACAAACTTTGTTGTGACAATCTCAATCAATGGGGTTGGTTTATTATTAACATCACTATTTAACAATGGCACTAGTAACATGTATGACAGGAGTGGTAGCGTATAGGTACATGTCAATAGTTAAACTTATATACTTGTGCTAAGTTCCGAATAGGGTGTACGAATACCAACTATTGGGTACAGTCAGTGGGGACCATCGTTTGTTCATGCGGCTTGTCACTCGGCATACGGTACGGGCACTGCTATACCGAGAGACGGGCGGCTGGTCGGTCTCGACGACGGGGACCACCGGGGCTTGACTACACGTGGTGTCTGGACGGGGCCAGAGTGTGTATCAGACCGCATTAGCTACATGTAGGCGAACCAATGGCCATATCGACGCCCTGCACCATTGGTTCAACGAACGAGGCTCTGGACCGTAATAGTTCGGTATATCGCACTGTCATAGATCGAGTCGCACAGATATCATTCGGAATCGCACTTCCATGGATCGGATCGAGTCGCATAGATTTCATTCGGAACCGCACTTCGCCAAGATCAGGAAATCTTGGGGATTATATAGAAATCTGGGGGCCTAGGAATGAATAAAACATAAGCCTAGTTTAGCGTCTTAGCCAATGAGAAGCTTGGCTTCCGCGTCTAAGGGTAGAAACGTGTGCAAAATCGGGGTATACAACAGGTCCTTGTTCCGTATAAGGAAAGGTATTTGACGAAAGTGAAGTGAGTGACAACTTAGAAAGGAGGGCGTGTTCAAGGGAAAAATGCTTACCGGGTATGTTAAGCTATTTGCTTGGATGCTAAGCTATTAGTGCATGAGGGGAACAGCGGCTGTGCTTGGGTAGGGAGCACTACACACGCGGGCCACGACTAATGACTGAGCGGGTCAGTCACGGTGACTGTTTGGCCGTGGTTCACCCACGAACCGTGTTCGGTGTGAAGGGGTGGACTCCGAGGAAAGTATT
Organism: Zoroaster sp. YZ-2022; assembly: GCA_029582265.1. Classification (NCBI taxonomy): domain Eukaryota; kingdom Metazoa; phylum Echinodermata; class Asteroidea; order Forcipulatida; family Zoroasteridae; genus Zoroaster; species Zoroaster sp. YZ-2022. Next base: position 31,861,910 of record CM055822.1, read on the forward strand.
CGGAAAATAGACTAAGTCCAAAGGACGGCTTCAAGCCACGTGGCGGGAGGGTGTGGCACGCACGCAAGGCTCTCGCTGGTGTTGCATTATGCATTGCGTTGGCGCTGGATATGCATGAGCAAAAGTAGCGTCCTTGTAAGGATTGCATATTCATATAGCGGACAATCGAGGGTCCGGGGAAACAACCCTGGGACTTAGACTGCTTGAAATTGCATCGTCAGCAAAATATTGGAAGTGGAAGAAGTGAACTATAAGGGGTGCTAATATTTATCAAAATCAATGTGTAAGATTCGTAACAGTATATTCGTTCCATTATCCCCTCTATTGTCCGCATTTTGTGAACATCATTCTCCATTTACTTATACTTATATTTAAAATTATTGATACAGTCCCTCAGAGCTTGTGGATTTTATTTCTTATTTTTCAAAATAGTAGTTTGTAAATGGGATTGTGTGTTACTGCAGCTATGAGGAAAAAGCAATGTCCGGTCTAGGTTGGTTTGCTGGAGAAAAGACTGTACTGTTGCAATATTTAGAGCCTTTTAAATGAAATAATTATATTAATCATTGTAATGTGTTTTAATTAAATGTATTTTTACTGTTTACAACTTTCTTATTTTGTAAATTTGAATATTTTCGGCCCTTTGGCCGCTGCAATTCAAATTAAATAAATAAATAAACCAGAATAAATAAATAAATAAACAAACTCGAGCTGTGATAGCACGTCTTACTTCGTCGAACGCTAGAGAAAAAGTGGACGGGTGACCCGACTAACGCGGGCGGGAGCAGTGGCTCTTGGGGGCACTCTTTTAGTGTGGTATCAGATTCTAGCGTGGAAGCTTAAGGCTTGAGAAATATTCAAATGTAGGTTTAATTAGCAGGTAAGGGAGTCCCTGAAACTTATTCTGAAAACACTTGATATTATTGTATAGGGCCTAGGTTTAATACATAAAAACTGGTTCCGTGATCGATAGCATGCAAAACGTAAACAGGTCGCACCGTGACCTACATATGTAAACTATTTCATATTAGGCTACTTCAGGTAAGTATGGATACAATTATTAACAGGTTCAATTAGGAGGATAATATTTACGAGGATAAGTTACGTTTGTATGAGATGATCCGGTCTACCGGAATCAACTGGTTCGGTTATCAAATCCGTGTTTGAGTATGTGTTGCTGGTACACATGCAGCCAGTATACCTTGCCGTGGAATTGCTTAAGTAAGTTGATGTGAACAACTTTAGGGTTATGCGGTGGCCTTTCTGCACCCTGACCACCACATCAATCAGAACCTTGATAATGATGTTGGGAGCGTCAAATTTGGGCTGCAGTTTTGGGGACACTCCAAACTTCTGGGCGTTGACCCTCATTATTACTGCTGCACCAACTTGGTAGCAATCATTTGTCACTTTAGTATGGTCATGATGACGGCGTTGATATCGGGCACACTTCTTCAGGTGTTTCCTTGCCGTTTCATGAGCTACGTCAAGTATCCTCTCTGGCACGTTTTACAACATAGTCTGGTGACTGTAATGACTCTTCAAGTGCTTTGGGACCACCGATGCCACCGAAAATGAGATCAATGTTTGGTGTCATTCCGGTGCTCTCTGTTCCCATGATGGCCTGGTCTTGCTGTCTTCCATTGGATCACCTGGCAAAGTACCGGGTCTTCCCTCTGATGACTTTTCAAGTCGGACCTTGACATTTCCTCCAGCCAGTTATAACCTCCACCACTGTCGCTGCTCGGTAGCTTACTACATGTACTTCCGGTCTGGGATATTCTGAAGGCTGGGTCCCATCACCACCACTGGCCTCCTTGGTTGACCCTGACTGTGTCACATCCTGCTCAGGCACCCCTTGGCTGGTGTCATCCTCTAGTTGGTTACGACACTGGCTGCAAAATGTTTGTGACATGGCATCGGCGTTTGTATTTAGGCGCGGTGTTCCGTACTGAAGTCGTATTCTGTCAGAAGCTGTAGCCACATGGCTACCTGTCCAACTGGGTCATAGAAACTAAATAACCACTTAAGAGCTTCATGGTCCGTCCTTAGCTGGAACCTCTGCCCATACAGGTATAGACGAAAATACCGAACAAAGTTGAAGATAATAATTGGATGAGATCTATTATTGGCAACCAGAGATTAGTTGTTGTGACGTACGTCAGGGACAGTTAGAAGATCCAACAATAATACCGTACTCATGGCTAAGGAGGGGGCAAAGGAACGCCCTCGGTGGGAAGAAATATCGGCATCTTCACCAGCAGTAAAAACGTACCCCGGATATTGGGCACAATGGGATCAAGTAGAGGTGCATAGCCGAGTGCTGTGCAAGAAATGGGAGTCAGCTGATGGGGAATAGACACAATTGAAAGTAATATTGCCTGGTAAATACAGAAACGAGATATTAGAACAGTTACACAGCAGGACACGTGCGACTTCGGAAAACCCTAGAGAAAGTTAGGACAAGATATTACTGGGTAGGAATGTCGGCATGTGTGTTTGTTAGGAAATGTAATGTTTGTGCAGAATCTCACCCTAAGAAAAGAAGTGCACCACTACAACAGTATAGAGTAGGGGCACCTTTGGAACGCGTTGCCATGGATATTCTTGGACCCCTTCCTGATGAGAGACAGACAAAGGAAACATATACATCTTAGTCATTAATGACTACTTCACAAAATTGATGGAAGCGCAAACAGTGGCAACGAAATTTGTTGAAAAATTTCTTTACCGATTTGGTGTGCCCAGAGAGTTGCACACAGATCAAGGGCGGAATTTTGAAGCATATAGTTCAAGAAATGTGCAAATAATTGGGAATACAGAAGACCAGAACAACGGGCTACAACCCTAAGTCAGACGGAATGGTTGAAAGGTTCAACAGAACATTGATGAACATAGTCTCTAATATGATTGATCCAGTCAAGAGACAGAAGGATTGGGACAGAAGGATTGGGATGATCAACTTCCAAGCTACAACGAAAATACTAAGATGTTACGATTGCGGTCAGACATTCTGGAGAAGGTGGAATAAATGAGACACATAGAGACGCACAAAATGGAGCGAGAGAAATACCGATGCCCCCTATGCCCAACTATAACCCAATTCACACGGTTTGAGGATCTTAAACGGCACACTAGAAGGAAACATCTAGAAATAAAGGAGGAAGAGAATGAGACATTCAGGAGAAAGAGAAAAGTAAATGAGCGAGACGAGGAGAAAGGGAGAGATAGGAAGGAAAGGAACACGGAGCCTGAGAAACAGAAGAAGGGCGAGAAACGGCAGGAGGAGAAACAGAGGAATGAGAAACAGAAACAGAAGAAGGAAAGGATGAAACAACGGAAGGAGGAAGAGAAACAGGAGAAGGAAGAGAAACAGAAGTGACAGGGGGATGAGAAACAACACAAGGAGGAAGAAGAAAAACAGAAGAGACAGGAGAATGAGAAACAACGCAATGAGGAAGAAGAGAAACGGAAGGATGATGAAGAGAAACAGAAGCAACAGGAGGGTGAGAAATAACGCAATGAGGAAGAATAGAAGCAGAAGAATGATAAAGAGAAACAGAAGGGACAGGAGGATGAGAAACAATGCAATGAGGAAGAAGAGAAACGGAAGGATGATGAAGAGAAACAGAAGCGACAGGAGGATGAGAAACAACAGCAGGAGCAGGAAGAAGAGCAGGCCACGTTCGACGCTAGTACTATTACATTATGGGATGGCAGTATGGAAAACTTTCTTACAGACTATATTGATACCGCCCCCAGGCCAAAATCACCAGCCAACAAAACCCATGAGAAAGGAAAAAACATCTGTTTGTCCAGTCATCCGGCAACTCTCCCACCAATTCGGACTCCAGCGATAGTTCAGACACCAGAGATAGTTCAGACACTAGCGACTCTTGTTCAGATGACACCAGTGACACTATCTCATCATCCAAATCGAATTCGAAAACTGGCCACGAATGTCATAACAATGAAACTTGTGAAGAAGTTTACTGCGAGGTATAGTGTCGAAGGCTTTACTAAAGTAAAGTATAGCTATGTCGACTTGCTTTTTGTCATCATATGATTTGAGTAGGTCATGTAGTATGATGGAGTGCCATGGTCGAGCGGTTTAGTGCATCGGATTTATGTTCTGATGGCCAAGTCGTCAGAATGTGGGTTCGAATCCCAACCGCGACCATGGTGCTTGTGTCCTTGAGCAAGACTCTTTACCATAATTGCTTCTCTCCACCCAGGGGTAAATGGGTACCTGTGAGGGCAGAGTTGGTTGTTGTGTTTGATTAGCCCTATATGCGCCGAAATGGCAGCAATTGAGCTGTATACTCCCCAGGGAGCTGAGATGGTTTCAGGAATGATTTATGCGCCTGACGAGCAGGGGTAATAATATAATGCGCCTTGAGCACCAGTTTGGTGGATACGTCCACATTATTATTATTATTATTATTATTATTATTATTTCGCATTAGCACAGCATGAAAAGAAATATCTTGTTTTCCTTTCTGCCGGTTACACCTCGATTCAAGCTACGTCCCGTAGCCTTAGATCTCGAGTGTCAGAATCCTTGCTGCCCCTAAGAGTGCCGCCTTCTGTAGTAATTCTACTCTAACAGAATGTTCCTATCTCCTTGAGATGTTTCTCCAACGCCTTTGGAATTGTACCCAGTGTACCCACTACCACAGGAATTACCTTCACCTTGATTTTATGTAACCTTCAGATGGATTTTTGCCTGGTTTAGGCCTAATCCCTGTTAGCCAGGATTCAGTTCCACATACGATATCCGATATCCGATTTGATATATTCAGTGGCAGCGGCTAGTTCAGATCTTTTAGCCAATACACTGCGGCAGTTTATTATCATAAATCTTAAGTTTTGTTTAACTAGAAGATTGGATACTAAAGAACTATGCGTTCGTGAAGATGTACTATAGACGTCTTGTTGTTGCTGGTTTTACACTCTGTCCAATTTTGGGCTACTTGTCCAAAGTGGCCCAAAAAGTGGTCCGAAGATGATAATTATACTATCTACTAAGGGGTTTGAGTCAGGGGGTGAATGACCGTGGCTGGAGTAGTGTAATTCATAACTATGAAATGTAATACTGTCACAGTTAGCTGTCACATTTATGACATTTCCACTGGTTTAATAATTCAAAGTCACTTGAGCATAATTCGAAGCTTGCCTGGTGATACCAGATACTACAATCATCACAGGCGACACCTTTGCAGGACCAGGTAACAGGGTATTCACATAATCCAAAGGGGTAGACACTGGAGACCTTTGCACGAGGTTCCTGTGTTGCTGTGGATGTCACCGGAGAGTAGCAATAATACTGAACATCGATGATCATAATTTGGAGTACATATAGACTGCGTAAGGTTTGGGAATGACTTGGTGGCGACACAACAGTAGAAACAACACGGTTGATAATGTAAAATGATGAGCCGTTGTTGTTGTTGTTGTTGCTGTTGCTGCTGTTGCTGCTGTTGTTCTTCTTGTTCTTCTTGTTCTTCTTGTTACTGCTATTGTTGTTGTTGTTGCTGTTGCTGCTGTTGCTGCTGTTCTTGTTGTTGTTGCTGTTGTTGTGCTGTAGTTGATGCTGTTGCTGCGGTTGCTCTCGCTCTTGCTGTTGTTGCTGCTGTTGTTGATGTTGCTACTGTTGCCGTTGCTGTTGTTGTTTTGTGAATTATCCAAAATGGCTGACTAGCATAGCTAAACACTTGCATGACACGTCCATGATGGCGGTGGGGTCACAGGCAATTTACAAGGTGGTATTTTGGGGTTGGAAATCAGTAACTTATTCAACACTCCTTGTCATTTTACAGGCAGAAGATGTAGTACATGATTTTTATGCATGATGGCGGAAAAGCGGTAAAATATTTGATTGGCTTAGAATAAAAAAATTATGTTTTTCTGAACAGTTGTCGCCGGCGATAGAAACGCGTCCTCTCTCGACGAGCGCCCTCGCCTTCTTGTAGTTGTACATGTACAGTACAATCATGTATTGCGCACAGCAATCATACAGTTGCTGGGCTAAACAGGACCCAATGAGAATACGTCTTTGGTTTTTGAATTTAGTATATTAGCATTAATGAGTGTGCAGTCCGTTGTTGTTTATGTGTGTGCGCACCAAAAGTGTGGGCCACACTGGCATTTAAAATTGATGCATGCGTAGTGGTTTCCCCTGTTTTCGGGGGAGATTCTACGAAATTCCCAAGACTGTGTTTAAGTAAGACTAATTGCGGTGACATCATGGGAAATTCTCAATTGAGTAGTACTTAGTTCTGAAAAGAACTGGAGCGTTCGTGTAGCACTGTCGGATCGTGTATCAAAAACATACAAACACAGTTTTGAACCAAGACTAGGCGGCGACGAATGGTCACTGCATGAAGATGTACATGTATACAGTATAATAATAATAATAATAATGTATAGATTTATATAGCGCACGTATCCACCAACTAAGTGGCGCTCAAGGCGCATTATATTATTATCCCTGCTCATAAGGCTCATAAGGCTCATAAATCATTCCTGAAACCATCTCAGCTCCCTGGGGAGTATACAGCTCAATTGCTGCCATTTCTAGCGCATATAGAGCAAACCATCTCTGCCTTCACATGTACCCATTTAACCCCTGGGTGGAGAGAAGCAATTATGGTTAAGTGTCTTGCTCAAGGACACAGGTGTCACGGCCGGGGCTCGAACCCACACTCTGCTGCTGGCAACACCAGAACTTGAGTTCAGTGCGCTAGACCGCACGACAATCCACTTTACGTGCATTATACAACACACGGGACCTACGGCTTTACGTCCCATCCGAAGGACGAAGCAATTATGGTTAAGTACCTTGCTCAAGGACACAAGTGTCACGACCGGGGCTCGAACCCACACCCTGCTGCTGGCAACACCAGAACTTGAGTTCGGTGCGCTAGACCGCTCGGCCACGACACTCCAGTATACATAATGAATCCGTACACTTTGTGCTGGAGTTTGGATATTTATATAATGCGGGGCAAAATTATGCGATCAAACCGTTCCGACGCGCCTTGATCAAGGCTATACCATATCCGTTAATACACCCCCACGTGATTGTTTTGTCCAATCAAGATGGGGCAACGTTGAGTTGTACCTCTAGTTCTTTTTAGAACTAATTGCTACTCAATTGAGCATTTCACATGGTGGCACTGCAATTACTCTTACTTATCCTCCTCACCATGCAAAGCTACAAGTTCTACCTATGGGGCATTTTTGTCATGGGCATTTTTGAATGTTATGTATCTACTCATGCCAGTAAGAAAGGTCTCTTTGTCACCCAAGGGTTTCCTTATGAGGGTGCTTAGACTTCCTCACAGGGGTAATAGGGATTTCAATCAGGATTAAAGTATATCCCAATCGGCTACTAATACACATTACATATTTAATCACCCAAAGCACTTGGCTTCAGTTGTGCATGTCGGTTCGATGACATTTGATACATGTCACGTACAATCATTTACGTGTAAAACAATTTCTTCGAAAGGTAAGCCAACTTGGACGAAAGTTATTGTGACAATGTCAAACAATCTACACGTACATACATGTACCAATATTCATCTACTAGGCATAAAACTTTGTCAGTGTGTCACTATAATTCATAACTCGTGAACAAAGAGATTCAAAGAAAAGCTCACAGTTTAGGATACATAACTTTATTACCCAGCCTCCAGAACATGAATTAAACATCATAATAAAATCAATGCTGTAATTGCTCTAAATGCATTTATCTTTTGGACTAGAGATTTCTTATTTCTCTCAGTAGCGGATTTGGGGTGATCAGAGGGGGCGTCACAGTTCATCAAGTTATATATAAGGTCGAACAAATTCATGCTTCAAACATTTCTCTAATTGTTGGTGGCTCAGCCCCTTGTCAAATGACACTCTAGATCCTCCGATCCACTGTCTCATGCAGGAATGCAAAGAGATAAGAATGAGATAAGAATAAATCATATAAAGAATATTCTACTAGAAATTTATTTCTTGCTGCTCAACAAAATAATGCTAAAATTTAAAGGATTTTTTTAAAAACTACACAAAGCAAAACAAAATCAGCATTTAAACTAACTACAATAATCAAAATAATGCTCAATCAACATTATCTTTCATAAGCAAACCTTTTCTAAAAATTACAAATTTCAGACCATACACGTTAATTTTCAAAAGTTTAAAAATAAAGCAGTGTTATGTTTAGAAATTGTAGTGATTGTCATTGTTGTAATGCTTAACCTGATTGAAGAATTCACTATTAATTAGCATTGTTTATTGTAAACACTAATTAACTTGTAGTACTTGATACAAACTGGTTCCTCTAACACATCAAATCAGTTTATTTTGTTATCTTTAAACAGAGAAAAACTGATTCTAGGATGGATTTGATTTTGCCCTTACACTGACGTGATTCTAGTATGTTTATTACACACACAGTCTGGTGAACAACAAGGAAGTATATATGTACTTACAATTTTGTCACATCAAATTTCTGTGTGTACAACTCTTTAATTATGATATATATATAACAAAATCCTTCCAAGTCATATTTATTTATTTAAATTTCAAGAAAGAAAGCTCAAAATCCCTGTTAGTAATAGCGAACTAAAATCTATCTGGTTAATATACATGTAAAGCTGGCTATATACTAAGATTAAACAAAACAATTTATATGATAACAAATTCTATCAGAAAACCTTTTCTTGCATTAACCTCAGTGAAGCCAAATGTCAGTTAACTTTGTTTCCTTATGAGTTGTGTAACACAAAAATCATATAAATATCAACGTAACAGTTGATCAATACAGATGCTATTAATGACGATATTGTATTAATTTCTCACAACTGCATCTATGTAACATTTTATAAATCTACCATTATTACAATTCAAACTACATGTCAATCAAGAGTTTACCGATTGGAGCCTCTTGGTATTCTTATTGGGAGAATGAATTAATTTGCTCATATTGCGTACCAAATTCTCAATTTGCTAATTAAAATTTGCAGTTTGCTAATCAAACTTCAAGCTTGGCTATTCAAAATTAGCATTACATACACCCAAATATATATATATTTCTACCATTAAGTGTTGTTGTGTAAAATTTGTAAAGGAAATGGTTCGCTTGAAGGTGTATTTGACAACTACCCTTCATGTCCTAATTGGCTCATTAATGAATGAGCTTAACATCATCTGAACGTGTCCTACGGGGTATAAAACGCAGGAAAGTGACGAGCATGACCATAATGACTAGGGCTAGGATGCCAATTACAGCCACCATCATCCAGTGACTGCTCATGCTCTCATAGCCCCAGTGAGTAGGAGAATAATCGCCTTGTTGAATGACCTCATATGCTTCTGTTATAGAAAAACAAACATATACTGACTGTGACTAAATGTACAAAGAGAATGACATAAAGAGTATATGAAACATATGTTTGTAGTGCTCATGCAGGCCTATTGATTTCTGAGGGGTGGAGTTTGGGCTGCAAACACTAAAATATGGACCGCAGAACATGGTGCAATCACCGTCTTTTGTGAACTTTATTTCTTTGTATTTTTCGGATGTTTTTTTTCTTTTCTAATTGTTTGTCACTACTTAGCAATTTACTTTAATCTTTCTACAATTTTCTGTTATACTCTATCAAGGTGCTTCTTGCTTTAGGACAAAAAACCTCTTGGGTTTCTGGTGTCTGGTTTCTGTGGCCTCAGCATTTTTTAGTTTTCTCGTTTTTGTCCAATTGCAGCCAAAATTGCTGGATCAAGTGGAATTCTGCCATGCAGTGTTTTAAAAAACTTGTTCACATAGGAATATGAGCGTTTGCCCGATTTGTGAGGCCTCTCTTAGTCACCATACTTTGTGTATGAGAAATTTGGTCTGATTGCAATAACCGCGTATACATCATTGGCAAAAAAACTAAAAAACAAAAACTTTGTGACTCTACAGTCAGTTTTGAGTAAGAATATCTTTGTATAGCTACAGATTTAATAAACACAATTTTAATTCAAAGCCAAAAGATATAAACTTCTCAGCCTGTCTTCTTTGTATGATGTACGTGCTCGTCTAGTCTACATCAGCCAACTCAGAGTAATACGCCAACATTAAGCATTACATTATCAATGTTGTACCTTCCACAAAATATGTCTTTTAATGGGTACATTCAGGTAGGTTATCAGACCTGTATAGTTTGAGTAGCTCATGGCGTTACTTGAGGGGTGGGTCCCTCAAATGTCTGCCCCGGATACTCAGGGAAGCTACCTAAATGCACCCAATGACTTTCAGTGAAGATTGAGTGTGCAAATTGTATTTTAAGTACAAACAGGACTTTACTCCGTTCCCAAATCACTCATGACAAACTTCTATAGGTTTGTTTACAGTGAAACCCAAGGACTTACAACAAAAGGGAAAATTGGTCCTGGGTTGGCGGTTATGGTGTGTGAGTATGGAGTTAAGGGAGGGGTTCAGGGAAATACATACCTTTCAGACATGTTGGACCTGTCCATCCAGGCATACACTGGCAACGCATCGCCTCTCCAATTTCAGCACTCGTTATCGAGATACATGTACCATTGTGAGCGCATGGGATTGAATCACACAGGGATATACTTCCTGGTATCCTGGCTAAAATCAAATGAAGATAAAAAATCTTGGATTATGACAAAAAGTAATGATCATTTCACATCATAAATGGGGGTGTATACACCATTGGTAATTACCCACATAGAAAACAAGAGAATTATTATCTTCAAGCTTACTTGGTTTCAAGATGGTAATGGTACCAAACATCCTGTTAAGTTATTATGTCATACTTGTAATTCATAACAAAAAATGAATAAAAACTCAAAACCGCAATGGATCACCCGCCGGTGATCCATTTCTAGAATGAATACAAATAATCTGAATGCATTTTTACTTTTTTCACCTTAAAGGGACAGTTTCGTCACGATCAGAGCAGACTTTCAACAGGGTATGGAATTGGTGTCTTGGTTTAAGATGAACACAGTGACTGAAAATTACTGGCTCATTCATGCAGTAACAACGGTAATATGAGCTTATCATGTGGGGTATTTTTTCTGTTTCCGAGGTAATCTAAAACTTGCATTCCGATTCCCTGCCCTGTTGTTCATGATGATATTGTCCCTTTAATAATTTGTTTTTAATAATGACTGACCAAAATTAGCCGAAACTTTCCCAGGTTGGTTTCTGTCTTTAAAGTATGGATACATTTTCAAAGTGCTTTACAGACATTATTACCCTTGTCAAACATGTATTGGCCAAATCATTACTTTAATTCAAAGCTTTCTCAACTCACAGGGGAGGGGGAACAGGCCTCACATGACTAGTTGAAATGCAAAATTGTTAAAGATGATAACACCGTTTCAAGAAGTCAACCCCATTTCAACAACACTTGATCCACCCTGGTGTAAATGGGGGGGGGGGGGGGGGCTCAATATTATTTTTTGTCTGAACTTGTAGGTACATACCAGCTTCATCAGCAGCCCTCCTGCGACGACCTTATGGGAAAAGTAGAAACAAATAAAGAAAAGATGAGACAAATATCAACTTGTGTTTGTGCTGATGCCATACCCTTTGAGTAAACAAAATATTGTAAATATTATCATTGTGTGGAAGCATGAATGCAGAGAATTCTCCTTATTCACGATAAATACCAAAGTGAGTCTGTAATTCTCACAACCACACTCTGTAGCTTACATGCTGCATGCACCAGCGAGAAGACCCAAAACAGGAAACAAAGTGTGTATAAAAAACGCGTGATGTCTTTGTTTCAGATGACAATGAGGTAGAATAGATTTCATATATTTATTAACTGTAAATGCAAAGACACCTTCAACCAACAGTGGATTCAGGCTTTTGAACTATTAACAATGTTCGACTTTTAAAAACTTACCTCCAAGCGGCATACAAATATACTGATTTTGTGCGAAAAAACACTCTTGTCCCTGCGGACAAGGGTTGGAGTCACATGGGTTGAATGCTGAACAGGAAAAAAAAAAAAAAAAAAAAAAAGTCATGAATTACATGCCAAAACCCCATGGAGAATCAGAGCCAACTTTGCCAAAGATATTACTGTTTTTTTCCCAACAAACTAGAGCCCAGTTCATACTCCATGTGAATGCAAAGCAAAATTTGATGTCATAAATTTCCAGTGAATGATTTGTGCTGGTTGAAATGTGTTAAAGTTTTTTTAAAAATCTTTCTCCCAAATCCGATTTATAAACAGGCCTTACGAGTTCGGAGAATATAACAGCTAACACTGATTCCCATTCTTTTGTTGATCAACATGTACATGTACATGTTATGTGATGAATCAAAGGTAAAGTAAAGATTGATAATTCAAAAATAACCAAGTGGTCTAATTGATATGCTAACTCAAATCTTATCTTAATCTTTCCTAGACATCATTTTGTCTAAAGTGCTGTCATTTGCCAATGTTTCCTCAAATGGTGTGTAGAGTTATAAATGTGTAGAGTAAACATGACCGCTTAAAACATCCCGATCAGTGGTGCACCAAAGATTGCCACTAGGAGGAGTCTCATATTCTCCTCATTTGCCACACATTATCCCCTCCCTGGGCCACCAAACAACATCATATCACAACAATCCCCCTCCCAACTGTTAAATGAAAAATGAAATAAAGGTACACAATATTTTTATTATTTTTTGTATTTTGTATTTATTTATTTTTGTAATATGAAGGATGTTAGGGAGGGAAGGTGGATGCCGAGGGAAAGTGGATGCCTAGGGAAACCTACCTGTGACTGTGACACGAATTATACAGGTATCTTGTAGTGATCCAACACTCCCACGCACAGTTACTTCCTCTGTTGATAAACCGGTTGCTGGAGCAGTAATCATGTACATGGCAGGGTTGGTAATAACTGCACCACTTGGGTTGAAATAAATGAATGTTGGAGTGGTTGTACCAGTAAATGTTGGCTGTTGTAAACTAGCTGCGGTAGTTACACGAGGTGAACCAGTCACCATTACATCAGTACACGTTATCTGTAAACCTAACAAAAGGCAAACAAAATAATTTGAACATTGTAAAATACACCAATCCACAAAGCGCCTTCCCTGAATCTGCCACCGATCGATACATATTCCTTAAGGTGGCTAATCCTTTATGTTGCACCCGATTGTGTTCCATTCATCAATGAATCATCATTTACACTGATGTGTCACTGCGCCATGAGCCGTTTCTTTTGACGGATACCGGCGCATTACAAATGTTCATTATTATTATTATTATCATTGATGTACTTATGAAGAATGGAACACAATCAGGGTGCAACATAAAGGATTTACCGGATAAAGGACGGCCTGGAGCAACCCTTTATATATATTCACTGGGGTAACCTAGTATATGGTTGCCCATTCAACAACCCCAATTTACAACTGTCAGCTCATACCAGTTTTAAATACTTCATGTACATGTAGATCAAACAGGTTTCTTTTTTGATTTTGAAGATTTTTAACACAAATTTCGAACATCAATATATATCATTATCCGTATCCACTTTGTGGATATTCAAACTGACCGGAAGACAACCTGAGATTCCATTGCTGATTGCCCTCAATTAATTAGTCATATTTTAAATTTTGATGGCACTCTGACAAAACTTATACGCAGAAGAGAATCAAAAGATAATTACTGATTCATGTGTTCTATTTACTTGCTATAGATTGATGAAATTCTTCAATAAAATTCCACAAGTGACTCAGGTGGGATTCAAACCCACGACCTCCTGCTTATACTAATACAGACATCTTAACCTCTCAACCACCAAGCTTGCCCAATGACGATTGACCGGCTAGAATCCTATTTAGCAGTGCGTTCTGCAATATCTATAGATTGATGAAATTTTTTCGCCTAGTGATAAACAACTGATTTGATTTCTCACGCTCTCACCCACCACCTTCCAAATGCCATACCTTTTACTATATTTTTGAACCTCTTGTTGCAGTAATCATTAATTATGAGGAGTTTTTCAACCTGAAAAAGAGATTTATGTAGGCCATCTTTTTCAATGTGGTGCCTTGTAACCATTAATACTAGAACGGAGCCATACACAAAGAGGTTAACCAGTGATTTGCTAACTTTCCTACGTCACATCCATGTAGTTATGGTTGTGGCCATCAGTGCAAAACAAAACAAACACTTCAATGTTTGTAATTTATGAAAAACACCGATTTAATCCAGATACTTTACTAAAACATATTCCTCTTAAATACTTCTGGCATAAAATATTTGCTCACTGATGGCCATCCATACAAAATTACTCTCAATGCTTACAATGCCCTCCAAAAACCCCTGTATTGCATGATGGCACCCTCATGGCCATGGATGGGGCAAATAGTAGTCTCCTGGTTCAAAACTGTGTTTGTATGTTTTTGATACACGATCCGACGGCGCTGCATGAACGCTACAATCACAAGCCGCTACCACACACGAACGATTATCAAAACACAGTCTTGGGAACCTAGACAATCTCCCCCGAAAATGCTGGGGAAACAACTACGCATGTGTCAATTAGAAATGCTAGTACGGCCTCACATTTTGAAGACACGCATATAAACAACAACAGACTACAGTGTTTACTGATTTACAACTTCCCGGCAGTCCGTTGTTGTTTATGTGCGTGCACACCAAAAATGTGGGTCACGCTAGCATTTCAAATTGACCCTTGCGTAGTGGTTTTCGGGGGAAGTTCCCAAGACTGTGTTTGATAGTGGTTTGTGTGTGGTAGCGGTTCATGATTGTAGCGGTTTATGTAGCGCCATCGTGCAGCAACGGATCATGTATCAAAAACATACAAAGACAGTCTTGAACCAAGACTAGGCAAATAGTTGTAGTTGAGTACTCTCTCATAAGTACAGAACAACATATTCATAATGTGCTCCTACAGGGCTGTATATGTTTACATCTAGCATTGAATCCCCAAATCAAGGGTGATTTGGGAGTTCAAGCGAAGGGACGATACTTACCTGTTGAACCTACAAATGCACATTTCTGGGGCCGGGCGCTTCCTCGCTAGATTCTTTTTACCGCACCCTAATAGCGCCCCAGTGTCCCTTCCCATCATGCCTCAGCCATGTGCGGCCCCCTTTCTTTCGGGTGTGAGTAAAAAGAAGAGTATAGGCTGAGCCCAAGTGGGGCAGGAGGGTGGAGGTTTAACAGGTAGCCGCCCCGCTGCATTCCCCAAATCACCCTTGACGGGGGGAGTTCACTCAGGGACCACTTACCTGTTAAACCTACAACACAGATTGCATGGAAGAATCTTGGAAAACCAAAAAAGGTCCTTCAGCCCCCAATTAAAAAAAGAAAAGGTTACACACCCCCAAATGAA
>CM055822.1:31877793-31919156 GCA_029582265.1 Zoroaster sp. YZ-2022
ATTAATGGTTACAAGGCACCACATTGAAAAAGATGGCCTACATAAATCTCTTTTTCAGGTTGAAAAACTCCTCATAATTAATGATTACTGCAACAAGAGGTTCAAAAATATAGTAAAAGGTATGGCATTTGGAAGGTGGTGGGTGAGAGCGTGAGAAATCAAATCAGTTGTTTATCACTAGGCGAAAAAATTTCATCAATCTATAGATATTGCAGAACGCACTGCTAAATAGGATTCTAGCCGGTCAATCGTCATTGGGCAAGCTTGGTGGTCGAGAGGTTAAGATGTCTGTATTAGTAAGCAGGAGGTCGTGGGTTTGAATCCCACCTGAGTCACTTGTGGAATTTTATTCAAGAATTTCATCAATCTATAGCAAGTAAATAGAACACATGAATCAGTAATTATCTTTTGATTCTTTTCTGCGTATAAGTTTTGTCAGAGTTCCATCAAAATTTAAAATATGACTAATTAATTGAGGGCAATCAGCAATGGAATCTCAGGTTGTCTTCCGGTCAGTTTGAATATCCACAAAGTGGATACGGATAATGATATATATATTGATGTTCGAAATTTGTGTTAAAAATCTTCAAAATCAAAAAAGAAACCTGTTTGATCTACATGTACATGAAGTATTTAAAACTGGTATGAGCTGACGGTTGTAAATTGGGGTTGTTGAATGGGCAACCATATACTAGGTTACCCCAGTGAATATATATAAAGGGTTGCTCCAGGCCGTCCTTTATCCGGTAAATCCTTTATGTTGCACCCTGATTGTGTTCCATTCTTCATAAGTACATCAATGATGATTCATTGATGAATGGAACACAATCGGGTGCAACATAAAGGATTAACCACCTTAAGGAATATGTATCGATCGGTGGCAGATTCAGGGAAGGCGCTTTGTGGATTGGTGTATTTTACAATGTTCAAATTATTTTGTTTGCCTTTTGTTAGGTTTACAGATAACGTGTACTGATGTAATGGTGACTGGTTCACCTCGTGTAACTACCGCAGCTAGTTTACAACAGCCAACGTTTACTGGTGCAACCACTCCAACATTCATTTATTTCAACCCAAGTGGTGCAGTTATTACCAACCCTGCCACGTACATGATTACTGCTCCAGCAACCGGTTTATCAACAGAGGAAGTAACTGTGCGTGGGAGTGTTGGATCACTACAAGATACCTGTATAATTCGTGTCACAGTCACAGGTAGGTTTCCCTAGGCATCCACCTTCCCTCCCTAACATCCTTCATATTACAAAAATAAATAAATACAAAATACAAAAAATAATAAAAATATTGTGTACCTTTATTTCATTTTTCATGTAACAGTTGGGAGGGGGATTGTTGTGATATGATGTTGTTTGGTGGCCCAGGGAGGGGATAATGTGTGGCAAATGAGGAGAATATGAGACTCCTCCTAGTGGCAATCTTTGGTGTACCACATGATCGGGATGTTTTAAGCGGTCATGTTTACTCTACACATTTATAACTCTACACACCATTTGAGGAAACATTGGCAAATGACAGCACTTTAGACAAAATGATGTCTAGGAAAGATTAAGATAAGATTTGAGTTAGCATATCAATTAGACCACTTGGTTATTTTTGAATTATCAATCTTTACTTTACCTTTGATTCATCACATAACATGTACATGTACATGTTGATCAACAAAAGAATGTGAATCAGTGTTCAAGAGCTGTTATATTCTCCGAACTCATAAGGCCTGTTTATAAATCGGATTTGGGAGAAAGATTTTAAAAAAACTTTAACACATTTCAACCAGCACAAATCATTCGCTGGAAATTTATGACATCAAATTTTGCTTTGCGTTCACATGGAGTATGAACCGGGCTCTAGTTTCTTGGGAAAAAAACAGTAATATCTTTGGCAAAGTTGGCTCTGATTCTCCATGGGGTTTTGGCATGTAATTGATATGACTTTTGTTTTCTTTTTTCTTTTTTTTCTGTTCAGCATTCAACCCATGTGACTCCAACCCTTGTCCGCAGGGACTAGACTGTTTTTTCACAGAAAATCAATATCTTTGTATGCCGTTTGGAGGTAAGTTTTTAAAAGTCGAACATTGTTAATAGTTAAAACTTGTAGCTTTGCATGGTGAGGATGATAAGTAAGACTAATTGCGGTGACACCATGTGGAATCTCAATTGAGTAGTAATTAGTTCTGAAAAGAACTGGAGGTACAACTCGACATTTCGATCAGTATGCTCCTGAGGACGATCAGAGCATACTGATCGAAACGTCGAGTTGTACCTCCAGTTCTTTTCAGAACTAATTACTACTCAATTGAGATTCCACATGGTGTCACCGCAATTAGTCTTACTTATTGTTAATAGTTCAAAAGCCTGAATCCACTGTTGGTTGAAGGTGTCTTTGCATTTACAGTTAATAAATATATGAAATCTATTCTACCTCATTGTCATCTGAAACAAAGACATCACGCGTTATACACACTTTGTTTCCTGTTTTGGGTCTTCTCGCTGGTGCATGCAGCATGTAAGCTACAGAGTGTGGTTGTGAGAATTACAGACTCACTTTCCTATTTATTGTGAATAAGGAGAATTCTCTGCATTCATGCTTCCACACAATGATAATATTTACAATATTTTTGTTTACTCAAAGGGTATGGCATCAGCACAAACACAAGTTGATATTTGTCTCATCTTTTCTTTATTTGTTTCTACTTTTTCCCATAAGGTCGTCGCAGGAGGGCTGCTGATGAATCTGGTATGTACCTACAAGTTCAGACAAAAAATAATATTGAGCCCCCCCTCCCCCCATTTACACCAGGGTGGATCAAGTGTTGTTGAAATGGGGTTGACTTCTTGAAACAGTGTTATCATCTTTAACAATTTTGCATTTCAACTAGTCATGTGAGGCCTGTTCCCCCTCCCCCTGTGAGTTGAGAAAGCTTTGAATTACAGCAATGATTTGGCCAATATATGTTTGACAAGGGTAATAATGTCTGTAAAGCACTTTGAAAATGTATCCGTACTTTAAAGACAGAAACCAACCTGGGAAAGTTTCGGCTAATTTTGGTCAGTCATTATTAAGAAGAACAAATTATTAAAGGGACAATATCATCATCATGAACAGGGCAGGGAATCGGAATGCAAGTTTTAGATTACCTCGGAAACAGAAAAAATACCCCACATGATAAGGTCATATTACCGTTGTTACTGCATGAATGAGCCAGTAATTTTCAGTCACTGTGTTCATCTTAAAACAATACACCGATTCCATACCCTGTTGAAAGTCTGCTCTGATCGTGACGAAACTGTCCCTTTAAGGTGAAAAAAGTAAAGATGCATTCAGATTATTTGTATTCATTCTATTGTAGAAATGGATCACCAGCGGGTGATCTATTTCGGTTTTGAGTTTTTATTCATTTTTTGTTATGAATTACAAGTATGACATAATAACTTGATGTTTGGTACCATTACCATCTTGAAACTAAGTAAGCTTGAAGATAATAATTCTCTTGTTTTCTATGTGGGTAATTACCAATGGTGTATACACCCCCATTTATGATGTGAAATGATCATTACTTTTTGTCATAATCCAAGATTTTTTATCTTCATCTGATTTTAGCCAGGATACCAGGAAGTATATCCCTGTGTGGTTCAATCCCATGCGCTCACAATGGTACATGTATCTCGATAACGAGTGCTGAAATTGGAGAGGCGATGCGTTGCCAGTGTATGCCTGGATGGACAGGTCCAACATGTCTGAAAGGTATGTATTTCCCTGAACCCCTCCCTTAACTCCACACTCACACACCATAACCGCCAACCCAGGACCAATTTTCCCTTTTGTTGTAAGTCCTTGGGTTTCACTATAAACAAACCTATAGAAGTTTGCCATGAGTGATTTGGGAACGGAGTAAAGTCCTGTTTGTACTTAAAATACAATTTGCACACTCAATCTTCACTGAAAGTCATTGGGTGCATTTAGGTAGCTTCCCTGAGTATCCGGGGCAGACATTTGAGGGACAGACATTTGAGGGACCCACCCCTCAAGTAACGCCATGAGCTACTCAAACTATACAGATCTGATAACCTACCTGAATGTACCCATTAAAAGACATATTTTGTGGAAGGTACAACATTGATAATGTAATGCTTAATGTTGGCGTATTACTCTGAGCTGGCTGATGTAGACTAGACGAGCACGTACAACATACAAAGAAGACAGGCTGAGAAGTTTATATCTTTAAATCTGTAGCTATACAAAGATATTCTTACTCAAAACTGACTGTAGAGTCACATTTTTTTAAGTTTTTTTTTTATAGTTTTTTTGCCGATGATGTATACGCGATTATTGCAATCAGACCAAATTTCTCATACACAAAGTATGGTGGCTAAGAGAGGCCTCACAAATCGGGCAAACGTTCATACTCCTATGTGAAAAAGTTGTTTAAAACACTGCATGGCAGAATTCCACTTGATCCAGCAATTTTGGCTGCAATTGGACATCATTTCACAGCCAAAAACTAGAAAACTAAAAAATGCTGACGCGTGGGTCTGAGGCGACGTGCACAGACACCAGACACCGGAGAGGTTTTTGTCCTAAAGCAAGAAGCACCTTGGTAGTATATAAAAGTAAATTGTTAAGTAGTGACAAACAATTAGAAAAGAAAAAAAGTTCACAAAAGACAGTGATTGCACCATGTTCTGCGGTCCATATTTTAGAGCTTGCAGCCCAAACTCCACCCCTCAGAAATTAATAGGCCTGCATGAGCACTACAAACATATGTTTCATATACTCTTTATGTCATTCTCTTTGTACATTTAGTCACAGTCAGTATATGTTTGTTTTTCTATAACAGAAGCATATGAGGTCATTCAACAAGGCGATTATTCTCCTACTCACTGGGGCTATGAGAGCATGAGCAGTCACTGGATGATGGTGGCTGTAATTGTCATCCTAGCCCTAGTCATTATGGTCATGCTCGTCACTTTCCTGCGTTTTATACCCCGTAGGACACGTTCAGATGATGTTAAGCTCATTTGTTAATTAGCCAATTAGGACATGAAGGGTAGTTGTCAAATACACCTTCAAGGGAACCATTTCCTTTACAAATTTTACACAACAACACTTAATGGTAGAAATATATATATATTTGGGTGTATGTAATGCTAATTTTGAATAGCCAAGCTTGAAGTTTGATTAGCAAACTGTAAATTTTAATACGCAATATGAGCAAATTAATTCATTCTCCCAATAAGAATACCAAGAGGCTCCAATCGGTAAACTCTTGATTGACATGTAGTTGTAATAATGGTAATTGTAATAATGGTAGATTTATAAAATGTTACATAGATGCAATTGTGAGAAATTAATACAATATCGTCATTAATAGCATCTGTATTGATCAACTGTTATGTTGATATTTATATGATTTTTGTGTTACACAACTCATAAGGAAACAAAGTTAACTGACATTTGGCTTCACTGAGGTCAATGCCAGAATAAGTTTTCTGATAGAATTTGTTATCATATAAATTGTTTTGTTTAACTTAGTATATAGCCAGCTTTACATGAATTAACCAGATAGATTTTAGTTCACTATTACTAACATAGGGATTTTGAGCTTTCTTTCTTGAAATTTAAATAAATAAATATGACTTGGAAGGATATTTTGTTATATATATCATAATTAAAGAGTTGTACACACAGAAATTTGATGTGACAAAATTGTAAGTACATATATACTTCCTTGTTGTTCACCAGACTGTGTGTGTAATAAACATACTAGAATCACGTCAGTGTAAGGGCAAAATCAAATCCATCCTAGAATCAGTTTTTCTCTGTTTAAAGATAACAAAATAAACTGATTTGATGTGTTAGAGGAACCAGTTTGTATCAAGTACTACAAGTTAATTAGTGTTTACAATAAACAATGCTAATTAATAGTGAATTCATCAATCAGGTTAAGCATTACAACAATGACAATCACTACAATTTCTAAACATAACACTGCTTTATTTTTAAACTATTGAAAATTAACGTGTATGGTCTGAAATTTGTAATTTTTAGAGAAGGTTTGCTTATGAAAGATATAATGTTGATTGAGCATTATTTTGATTATTGTAGTTAGTTTAAATGCTGATTTTGTTTTGCTTTGTGTAGTTTTAAAAAAAATCCTTTAAATTTTAGCATTATTTTGTTGAGCAGCAAGAAATAAATTTCTAGTAGAATATTCTTTATATGATTTATTCTTATCTCATTCTTATCTCTTTGCATTCTTGCATGAGACAGTGGATCGGAGGATCTAGAGTGTCATTTGACAAGGGGCTGAGCCACCAACAATTAGAGAAATGTTTGAAGCATGAATTTGTTCGACCTTATGTATAACTTGATGAACTGTGACGCCCCCTCTGATCACCCCCAAATCCGCTACTGAGAGAAATAAGAAATCTCTAGTCCAAAAGATAAATGCATTTAGAGCAATTACAGCATTGATTTTATTATGATGTTTAATTCATGTTCTGGAGGCTGGGTAATAAAGTTATGTATCCTAAACTGTGAGCTTTTCTTTGAATCTCTTTGTTCACGAGTTATGAATTATAGTGACAGTGACAAAGTTTTATGCCTAGTAGATGAATATTGGTACATGTGTGTACGTGTAGATTGTCTGACATTGTCACAATAACTTTCGTCCAAGTTGGCTTACCTTTCGAAGAAAATTTTTTACACGTAAATGATTGTACGTGACATGTATCAAATGTCATCGAACCGACATGCACAACTGAAGCCAAATGCTTTGGGTGATTAAATATGTAATGTGTATTAGTAGCCGATTGGGATATACTTTAATCCTGATTGAAATCCCTATTACCCCTGTGAGGAAGTCTAAGCACCCTCATAAGGAAACCCTTGGGTGACAAAGAGACCTTTCTTACTGGCATGAGTAGATACATAACATTCAAAAATGCCCATGACAAAAATGCCCCATAGGTAGAACTTGTAGCTTTGCATGGTGAGGAGGATAAGTAAGAGTAATTGCAGTGCCACCATGTGAAATGCTCAATTGAGTAGTAATTAGTTCTAAAAAGAACTGGAGGTACAACTCAACGTTGCCCCATCTTGATTGGACAAAACAATCACGTGGGGGTGTATTAACGGATATGGTATAGCCTTGATCAAGGCGCGTCGGAACGGTTTGATCGCATAATTTTGCCCCGCATTATGTAAATATCCAAACTCCAGCACACATGGGCAAAGTGTACGGATTCATATGTATACTGTATACATGTACATCTTCATGCAGTGACCATTCGTCGTCGCCTAGTCTTGGTTCAAAACTGTGTTTGTATGTTTTTGATACACGATCCGACAGTGCTACACGAACGCTCCAGTTCTTTTCAGAACTAATTACTACTCAATTGAGAATTTCCCATGATGTCACCGCAATTAGTCTTACTTAAACACAGTCTTGGGAATTTCGTAGAATCTCCCCCCCGAAAACAGGGGAAACCACTACGCATGCGTCAATTTTAAATGCTAGTGTGGCCCACATTTTTGGTGCGCATGCACATAAACAACAACGGACTGCACACTCATTAATGCTAATATACCAAATTCAAAAACCAAAGACGTATTCTCATTGGGTCCTGTTTAGCCCAGCAACTGTATATATGATTGCTGTGCGCAATACATGATTGTACTGTACATGTACAACTACAAGAAGGCGAGGGCGCTCGTCGAGAGAGGACGCGTTTCTATCGCCGGCGACAACTGTTCAGAAAAACATAATTTTTTTATTCTAAGCCAATCAAATATTTTACCGCTTTTCCGCCATCATGCATAAAAATCATGTACTACATCTTCTGCCTGTAAAATGACAAGGAGTGTTGAATAAGTTACTGATTTCCAACCCCAAAATACCACCTTGTAAATTGCCTGTGACCCCACCGCCATCATGGACGTGTCATGCAAGTGTTTAGCTATGCTAGTCAGCCATTTTGGATAATTCACAAAACAACAACAGCAACGGCAGCAACGGCAACGTACAACGGCAACAGTAACAACAACAGCAGCAAGAACGAGAGCGAGAGCAACCGCAGCAACAGCATCAACTACAGCACAACAACAGCAACAAGAACAGCAGCAACAGCAACAACAACAACGGCTCATCATTTTACATTATCAACCGTGTTGTTTCTACTGTTGTGTCGCCACCAAGTCATTCCCAAACCTTACGCAGTCTATATGTACTCCAAATTATGATCATCGATGTTCAGTATTATTGCTACTCTCCGGTGACATCCACAGCAACCCAGGAACCTCGTGCAAAGGTCTCCAGTGTCTACCCCTTTGGATTATGTGAATACCCTGTTACCTGGTCCTGCAAAGGTGTCGCCTGTGATGATTGTGGTATCTGGTATCACCAGTCAAGCTTCGAATTGTGCTCAAGTGACTTTGAATTATTAAACCACAGAATTATTAAACCCCTTAGTAGATAGTATAATTATCATCTTCGGACCACTTTTTGGGCCACTTTGGACAAGTAGCCCAAAATTGGACAGAGTGCAAAACCAGCAACAACAAGACGTCTATAGTACATCTTCACGAACGCATAGTTCTTTAGTATCCAATCTTCTAGTTAAACAAAACTTAAGATTTATGATAATAAACTGCCGCAGTGTATTGGCTAAAAGATCTGAACTAGCCGCTGCCACTGAATATATCAAATCGGATATCGTATGTAGAACTGAATCCTGGCTAACAGGGATTAGGCCTAAACCAGGCAAAAATCCATCTGAAGGTTACATAAAATCAAGGTGAAGGTAATTCCTGTGGTAGTGGGTACACTGGGTACAATTCCAAAGGCGTTGGAGAAACATCTCAAGGAGATAGGAACATCTCTTAGAGTAGAATTACTACAGAAGGCGGCACTCTTAGGGACAGCAAGGATTCTGACACTCGAGATCTAAGGCTACGGGACGTAGCTTGAATCGAGGTGTAACCGGCAGAAAGGAAAACAAGATATTTCTTTTCATGCTGTGCTAATGCGAAATAATAATAATAATAATAATAATAATAATAATAATAATAATAATAATAATAATAATAATAATAATAATAATAATAATAATAATAATAATAATAATAATAATAATAATAATAATAATAATAATAATAATAATAATAATAATAATAATAATAATAATAATAATAATAATAATAATAATAATAATAATAATAATAATAATAATAATAATAATGTGGACGTATCCACCAAACTGGTGCTCAAGGCGCATTATATTATTACCCCTGCTCGTCAGGCGCATAAATCATTCCTGAAACCATCTCAGCTCCCTGGGGAGTATACAGCTCAATTGCTGCCATTTCGGCGCATATAGGGCTAATCAAACACAACAACCAACTCTGCCCTCACAGGTACCCATTTACCCCTGGGTGGAGAGAAGCAATTATGGTAAAGAGTCTTGCTCAAGGACACAAGCACCATGGTCGCGGTTGGGATTCGAACCCACATTCTGACGACTTGGCCATCAGAACACAAATCCGATGCACTAAACCGCTCGACCATGGCACTCCATCATACTACATGACCTACTCAAATCATATGATGACAAAAATCAAGTCGACATAGCTATACTTTACTTTAATAAAGCCTTCGACACTATACCTCGCATTAAACTTCTTCACAAGTTTCATTGTTATGACATTGGTGGCCAGTTTTCGAATTCGATTTGGATGATGAGATAGTGTCACTGGTGTCATCTGAACAAGAGTCGCTAGTGTCTGAACTATCTCTGGTGTCTGAACTATCGCTGGAGTCCGAATTGGTGGGAGAGTTGCCGGATGACTGGACAAACAGATGTTTTTTCCTTTCTCATGGGTTTTGTTGGCTGGTGATTTTGGCCTGGGGGCGGTATCAATATAGTCTGTAAGAAAGTCTTCCATACTGCCATCCCATAATGTAATAGTACTAGCGTCAAACGTGGCCTGCTCTTCTTCCTGCTCCTGCTGTTGTTTCTCATCCTCCTGTCGCTGCTGTTTCTCTTCATCATCCTTCCGTTTCTCTTCTTCCTCATTGCGTTGTTTCTTATCCTCCTGTCCCTTCTGTTTCTCTTTATCATTCTTCTGCTTCTATTCTTCCTTATTGCGTTATTTCTCACCCTCCTGTTGCTTCTGTTTCTCTTCATCATCCTTCCGTTTCTCTTCTTCCCCATTGCGTTGTTTCTCATTGTCCTGTCTCTTCTGTTTTTCTTCTTCCTCCTTGTGTTGTTTCTCATCCCCCCTGTCGCTTCTGTTTCTCTTCCTTCTCCTGTTTCTCTTCCTCCTGTTTCTCTTCCTCCTTTCGTTGTTTCATCCTTTCCTTCTTCTGTTTCTGTTTCTCGTTCCTCTGTTTCTCAGCCTCTGTGTTCCTTTCCTTCCTATCTCTCCCTTTCTCCTCGTCTCGCTCATTTACTTTTCTCTTTCTCCTGAATGTCTCATTCTCTTCCTCCTTTGTTTCTAGATGTTTCCTTCTAGTGTGCCGTTTAAGATCCTCAAACCGTGTGAATTGGGTTATAGTTGGGCATAGGGGGCATCGGTATTTCTCTCGCTCCATTTTGTGCGTCTCTATGTGTCTCATTTATTCCACCTTCTCCAGAATGTCTGACCGCAATCGTAACATCTTAGTATTTTCGTTGTAGCTTGGAAGTTGATCATCCCAATCCTTCTGTCCCAATCCTTCTGTCTCTTGACTGGATCAATCATATTAGAGACTATGTTCATCAATGTTCTGTTGAACCTTTCAACCATTCCGTCTGACTTAGGGTTGTAGCCCGTTCTGGTCTTCTGTATTCCCAATTATTTGCACATTTCTTGAACTATGCTTCAAAATTCCGCCCTTGATCTGTGTGCAACTCTCTGGGCACACCAAATCGGTAAAGAAATTTTTCAACAAATTTCGTTGCCACTGTTTGCGCTTCCATCCATTTTGTGAAGTAGTCATTAATGACTAAGATGTATATGTTTCCTTTGTCTGTCTCTCATCAGGAAGGGGTCCAAAAATATCCATGGCAACGCGTTCCAAAGGTGCCCCTACTCTATACTGTTGTAGTGGTGCCCTTCTTTTCTTAGGGTGAGATTCTGCACAAA
Organism: Zoroaster sp. YZ-2022; assembly: GCA_029582265.1. NCBI lineage: Eukaryota > Metazoa > Echinodermata > Asteroidea > Forcipulatida > Zoroasteridae > Zoroaster > Zoroaster sp. YZ-2022. The sequence goes on from CM055822.1 coordinate 31,888,933, forward strand.
CATTACATTTCCTAACAAACAACACACATGCCGACATTCCTACCCAGTAATATCTTGTCCTAACTTTCTCTAGGGTTTTCCGAAGTCCCACGTGTCCTGCTGTGTAACTGTTCTAATATCTCGTTTCTGTATTTACCAGGCAATATTACTTTCAATTGTGTCTATTCCCCATCAGCTGACTCCCATTTCTTGCACAGCACTCGGCTATGCACCTCTAGTTGATCCCATTGTGCCCAATGCCCGGGGTACGTTTTTACTGCTGGTGAAGATGCTGATATTTCTTCCCACCGAGGGCGTTCCTTTGCCCCCTCCTTAGCCATGAGTACGGTATTAACCCTTTCAGCCCCACATTGTTTATTGCCATGCAGCATGTGGTGACCACATTGTTTACGCACACAGTACTCCTCAGTCCCAAGTTTTTTCACACAGACTGAGAAAAAACGCTGACTGAGCTACTCCCTATTTTCAAACTCGAATTTCAATACAAAATATTTGTTGGATCAAAAAACTTTGTGCATGCCATTTGATGCCCATAAAAAACTCTTTCATGTGGTTCCAAAATATACCATATACGGAATTTTGGTGCTTGATTGCGTCCCCGGACAACCTGAGCTCCGCCTCGACCGCCACCATGACCAACGCCGGCCCTGGTAGCCCTCGCCCTCGGGCCGGTCTGCCTACGTCCAAGCCCAGGGGTTGCAGTCATCATGCCACTCGGACCAACAACATGTACATCGCTGTCTGAAGATGAAGAATCTTCTCCGGATTCATGGCTATTTTCACTCGATTCTTCAGAGGAACTAATGGATTCCATGTCAGAATCACTGTCTGCAAACAGTTCTCTAAGTAACTCTGCATCACGATCAGCCATAATGCTGATATTTCGGCAAGAAAACTCGGTCCGTTCAGAACTAACTTTCGCGTTTTCTCAAAAAATCGTAATGGCAGCCCCCATGGTATTATACAGCAATCGAAAGCGATGTCAACGAACTTTCTGACTAAATAAAATCCAGCAGCAGAGGGCGGCAAATGAAAATAATAGAGCGTCTCAAAAATGCGATCTCCTCTCGTCGACAATAGTCGCCATTGGGGCTCAAGCGGAGTATAATGCACGGTCGACAAAAGTCGCCATTGGGGCTCAAGCGGGGTATGACGCACGGTCGACTATAGTCGCCATTGGGGCTGAAAGGGTTAATTGTTGGATCTTCTAACTGTCCCTGACGTACGTCACAACAACTAATCTCTGGTTGCCAATAATAGATCTCATCCAGTTATTATCTTCAACTTTGTTCGGTATTTTCGTCTATACCTGTATGGGCAGAGGTTCCAGCTAAGGACGGACCATGAAGCTCTTAAGTGGTTGTTTAGTTTCTATGACCCAGTTGGACAGGTAGCTAGGTGGCTACAGCTTCTGACAGAATACGACTTCAGTACGGAACACCGCCAAGGGCGCCTAAATACAAACGCCGATGCCATGTCACAAACACTTTGCAGCCAGTGTCGTAACCAACTAGAGAATGACACCAGCCAAGGGGTGCCTGAGCAGGATGTGAGACAGTCAGGGTCAACCAAGGAGGCCAGTGGTGGTGATGGGACCCAGCCTTCAGAATATCCCAGACCGGAAGTAGTAAGCTATCGAGCAGCGACAGTGGTGGAGGTTATAACTGGCTGGAGGGAATGTCAAGGTCCGACTTGAAAAATCATCAGAGGGAAGACCCGGTACTTTGCCAGGTGATCCAATGGAAGACAGCAAGACCAGGCCATCATGGGAACAGAGAGCACCGGAATGACACCAAACATTGATCTCATTTTCGGTGGCATCGGTGGTCCCAAAGCACTTGAAGAGTGATTACAGTCACCAGACTATGTTGTAAAACGTACCAGAGAGGATACTTGACGTAGCTCATGAAACGGCAAGGAAACACCTGAAGAAGTGTGCCCGATATCAACGCCGTCATCATGACCATACTAAAGTGACAAATGATTGCTACCAAGTTGGTGCAGCAGTAATAACGAGGGTCAACGCCCAGAAGTTTGGAGTGTCCCCAAAACTGCAGCCCAAATTTGACGCTCTCAACATCATCATCAAGGTTCTGAATGATGTGGTGGTCAGGGTGCAGAAAGGCCACCGCATAACCCTAACGTTGTTCACATCAACTTACTTAAGCAATTCCACGGCAAGGTATACCGGCAATGTGTACCAGCAACACGTACTCAAACACCGATTTGATAACCGAACCAGTTGATTCCAGTAGACCGGATCATCTCATACAAACGTAACTTATATATCCTCGTAAATATTATCCTCCTAATTGAACCTGTTAATTGTATCCATACTTACCTGAAGTAGCCTAATATGAAATAGTTTACATATTGTAGCGCACTCCCCGCGCGTTCTCCTTAGGGCTTCGGCCTTCCTGACGAGCGGCTATCAAGAACACCGTAGGGGCAGTTCCGTTTGGGGGAAATCTACCCCCGGCACCTGGGATCGCTCACACTCGATCGCGCTCTCACGCTCACACAACAACTCAGGGGTAGGGGACTGACTTCAATAAGTGGGGACGGACAACTGTTCATCTGACGTGACTGTTTTAATTACTCCAAAACGTTGATTAATAAATATAGTATGAAACCTGTTTAGGTACGTGTGATGTCCTACTTAGGTGAATAGGTGGTTGAAGTTCTGGTCCTAATTAGGTGAATCAATTACTAGTTAATTACAGTTCTATAGGTGGATTAACGTTGATAATTAGAAATTGTTATTGGATGCAATAATTCGTAACTAATAGAGATTCCCGGCGACGCACACTCACCCAGTGGCCTCTTCTAGCTGTCCTCCCAATCCAAACTCCCGTGCCTACTGTTTATGTACAATTACTGACGTGACACACTCCGAACTTAAGCAGAAAGCTGGCAACAAGCAGAAAGCGCGACTTTCACTCGACGCCAGCTTCAAGCAGAAAGAGGGCGAACACATGGGCCACGCATTTATATCCCATGTGCTCGCGCACACGCACTGGCTGGGGGTACCAGCCAGTACACCACGCGCACGGTACAATGGACCGCCGTACGAGAACCAGCCACTCTAAAATATGGCCAGCCAAGCGCGCAAAAAAGCATGTTTCGTTACACAGCCGCGCCTCAAGTTTGGTCAGTCCCTTTGACCAAAAAACTTAACAAAACAAAAGAAACATTGGATAATTCTAATCCTTAATCCTTAAGGTGCCGTGTCCTAATAGGCGCCCCTAAATTTTATACAGTAATTAAATGTGACCTGTGTAGGTCTTTATACAGTCAGAATATAGCTTTATCTCTTACAAAATAGAACGATCTCAATAAACAAAAACTTTGTTTCAAAAATATAAAACTTTGGCATAACAAGTTAAACTTTAAAACTTTCAAGACATCATCAAGATATAGAAAATTACACTCGATTGCCTTAAAGGACCCCTACAGGTGCACAGAACGTCCATAGTGAAACGGTACTAAAGTTCTTGAAGAAACACTTGAACACTTAAAAATAAAGTTCACTGCGATCCACACGAACGATCAAAACTCGTCTAGCAACAGCTAATACACATGCTTGACAACACCAGCCGTGAAATTGACGTCGAAGATGCGCTTGGTCTTATCCTTTGTCAATTTCCGGTCTCCGCTGTACACCTCTCGTGTTTCAGTCTCCGTTACACGCTGAACATTGCCAATCATGGCTTCAATGAGATCATGGTCTGCATACGGTGCACCTGCCTGCTCTCCGTCGATTCTCACCAATCTACACAGGCGATGATCCTGCTCTTGAGGTACGTCCTCTGGCACTGGCTTTGTGCAAGGTCTCAAGTATACCACGTCGTACTCCCGTACGGTTTCTCCCATAATAATCTTGTCCTCAGTTTTGTGAAGGTAAGTCGTCTTTGTCTCCCTCCACCTAACTACCTGTCCTGGTAGCAGCTTGTCTAGACGCAAAGGTGTAGAAAAGGTTGGCAGGGTCTCGTTTTCTTCCTCTCCTGCAGCTTCCTCCCTATGCCTGTCTTCTCTTTCATGGAGATCTCGAAACAACCTGATCATGCTGAGAGGCTTTCCTCCTGACAACTTAGGTGGCTCTCCACTGTGCGAGTTTTCGTCTTGCTCCCACATCGTAGGTGTCGCCGAGAGTGCTATCTCAGGCGCTTCTTCGGTCTCGCTGTTGCCAAATACTGTCGCTAATTCCAGCTCTATATTTATTTCCTCGGGGGTTTTGTTGCCCTCAGCATTCATTGCTTCTAAACTTGACCCAGCAGGTTCCTGTTCGGAATTTCCCTTGCCTCGAACACTGCAGCTTGTGCTGATCTGCGCCTCTACCTCCTCAGGTGCTCTTGAAACAGTTGCTTGTGCCTTCACCTCTTTAGGCGCTCTGGACACAGTTGCTGGCGCCTTCACTTCTTTAGGTGTTCTGGACACAGTTGCTGGCGCCTTCACCTCTTTAGGTCGCTTCTTTGGCGTCTTGTCCTCATCACTCTTTTCTCGGTTACGTTTGGTGGCACCTTCAGCAGACTTCACATCACTCCGCCCAGCAGAGCGTGTTTTCTCACCTCGTCTGCCTCCCGATTTCCCTTCATTGTGCCTTAATTTCTCTTCTTTCTTAGCCGTATGTATGGATTTTCCTTCACCTCCAGTGTGCTTACCGCGCCTTCTGTTATCATAGGTCTCTGGACTAATTTCACTCACTTCGTCTAGGTGGGAAGAGTGGCAGTCACGGTAGTGCGCACGTAGATTGTCTCTTCTGTTGTTCTTGTGCTCACAACGTCCACACCAATAAAACACTTGTGGGCCATGTTCCACTCTAAGGTGTCTCTCCAGACTTCTTTTGTGCAGGAACACATCACCACACTTTGGACACTCCACTGTGTCTGCTTCCTGAAGGTCTCTGCCCATATTTACAGCGTTTCTGTTGATAAAACAACAGAAATAAACTTTTGGTTAGTCCTCATAAATGCTGCTTTATACAAAGATTATGGGGTTTCAGGAACTCAAACTCATTCACACACTCATCAGACATCAGTGCCCTGTGAAGATATCTCCCCATTGCTGCCCAGTATTGTTCTTGTTCGTTACAAAAAGCGTTGCGGCCTACGACGCTGTCTTGGCGGATTCTTTCGTCCTACCGTAGGTTGTACTATATCTGGGGTGCCAAGCATTATTCCCCCATCTTGCACTGACGCATCTTGTTCTGATTCTTCCGTCGCCTGTAAACCCTCCTGTCTCTCACTGTCGTCCTTTTCTACACACTCGCTTGGTGTCTGCATTAATACTTCAACATTTTCCCTGTCTTCTACTTTTGTTTCTGTATCAGCCTGTTGTATCTGTGCTTGACAAGGCACTTCATCAGGTGGCCCACTTGAATCCCATGTTTCGAGTGGTTTTCCTGTGTAGGGCTTTAGCCGATCAAAATGAACAACTTTCTTCTTGCCCTTTTGTTTCCTCTGTATCCTGAAGGTGACGTCAGACAGTCTTTTGATTATTAGATAGGGTCCTTCCCATCGACGTTGTAATTTAGGTGATAGGCCCTTCTTTTTGATAGGATTATGTAGCCAAACAAACTGTCCTTCATTGAGCGACGTTGTACAGGTCTTTCGATCATAGTACCTCTTCTGCCGCCTAGCAGTGTGTTTTAGGTGCTCCCTGACACGTTCATGTGCCAACTGCATCCCTTCTCTCAGCTGGTAAGCAAAATCACAGGTGATTTTCATTTCCTCCACTTCCGATATAACCGGAGCTGTCAAGTCCAACGGTACGAAAACCTCTCGCCCTAGCATTAACATATTAGGTGTTTCCCCCGTAGATTCATGTGGTGATGCACGGTAGGTGAACGTCGCGAATGCCACCTTCTCATCCCAATCACGCTGTTTGTTATGGGGCTCAATCATCACGGATATCATGCCAATCAATGTCCTGTTAAAACGCTCGATCATCCCGTCTGATTTAGGATTGTACGGTGTCGTCCGTGTCTTTTTGATTCCAAGGATTTCACACATCTCCACAAAGACCCGAGACTCGAAATTCCTCCCCTGGTCCGGGTGCAATTCAGTAGGTACTCCAAATCTACACACGAACTCTGTAACCAACTTCTGAGCCACCGTCTCTGCCTTCTCATCGGGTACTGGGTACGCCTCGACCCACTTACTAAAGTAATCACCGACAACTAAAATATACCTGTTGCCTTGCTCCGTCTCTGGGAAGGGTCCGAGTATATCTAATGCTACACGCTGCATAGGTGCGCCTACAGCATACTGCTGCAGCGGAGCCTTTCTTGTCTTTGAAGGTGACTTCTTTGAGGCGCATGTGTCACATTGTCTGACGAAGGACCAAACATCTGCACTCATCCCGGCCCAATAAAATCTCTGCCGTACCTTTGCCAATGTTTTCTTCTGACCCAGATGTCCTTCTGTCTTTCCACCATGAAGTTCGTTCACCACCTCTTCGCGGTGCGGTTTCGGCACTATAATCCGATGCCTTACTAGCCGTCCGTCATCAGATTCCCACCTCCTGCATAGGAGTCCGTCTTTAATCTCTATTTGTTCCCACAATAACCAGTACGCCTTCACCGTAGAAGAATCAGATGTAATCTCTGACCAGTCTGGCCTCACATTGGAAACTCGTTTCGCCTTAAAGATCCATCCAAGAGTTTGATCATCCTCTTGTGATTTAGTCCACACCTCACGCGTAACTGTTGGTCTTATTGTCACAATCCTTGCTGTAGGTTCCCTCTTGATGTCTGGTTGTTCTATGTCACTACGTTCATCACCTGCACAGGTGCTCTGTACTATTTCTTCTTCCTCTCGTCCACACTGGCCGCATGGTCGACGCGAAAGGCCATCCGCATTGCCATGTGACCTGCCTGCCCGATGTACTATGGTAAAATCATACTCACTCACTACTTGCAACCAACGGGCAATTTGTCCTTGTGGATCCCGAAAGTTGAGAAGCCACCTGAGAGCCCCGTGGTCGGTCCTAATGGTAATCTTTCTTCCATATATGTAGGGTCTATACCGCTTTAAGAACACCACTATGGCCAGTAGTTCCCTACGTGTCACGCAATAGTGTTTCTCCGGCTTACTGAGGACTCTGCTACCGTAGGCGATAACCCTCTCCTGTCCGTTAACCATCTGAGATAAGACAGCGCCTATTCCAAGGTTACTAGCATCCGTGTCGAGTATGTACTCCTCCGCAGGGTTAGGACAAGCCAGTATAGGTGCTTCTTGTAGCAGTCCCTTCAGCCTTTGGAATGCAGTCTCACATTGATCATCCCATTCAAACTGTCTCCCCTTCTCTGTCAAGCGATGCAATGGCCTGGCTATGTCAGCGAATCCTTTAACAAAACGCCTATAGTACGACGCTAGTCCCAAGAAGCTTTGCACTTCGGTCACCGTCGTAGGTGTTGGCCATTCACGTACCACCTTTATCTTTTCTGGATCCGTCGCAACACCTTTGTTTGACACGATATGCCCGAGGTATAGCACCTGTTGCTTGAATAGTTCACACTTCTTGGGCTGTCGTGGCCGAGCGGTCTAGCTTACCGGATTCAAGTTCTGGTGTTAGCAACAGAATGTGGGTTCGAATCACGGCCGTGACACTTGTGTCCTTGAGCAAGACACTTAATCATAATTGCTTCTCTCCACCCAGGGGTTAAATGGGTACCTGTGAAGGCAGAGTTGGTTTGCTCTATATGCGCTAGAAATGGCAGCAATTGAGCTGTATACTCCCCAGGGAGCTGAGATGGTTTCAGGAATGATTTATGAGCCTTATGAGCATCATGAGCAGGGATAATAATATAATGCGCCTTGAGCACCACTTAGTTGGTGGATACGTGCGCTATATAAATCCACACATTATTATTATTATTATTATTTAACTTCAAACCTGCCCCTCGTAGGCGCTGGAATACCACCTCCAGGCGACCCAACTCTTCCTGGACTGTCTTTGCAAATATGATCACGTCATCCAGATACACTAACAGCATATCCCATTGTAGGCCCGCTAGCACTCGTTCCATGAGCCTTTCGAATGTCGAGGGGGCGTTACAGAGGCCGAATGGCATGACTCGCCAACAGTACAGACCTCCGCGGAGGACGAATGCTGATTTCTTCTTTGCGTCCTCGTCAAGCTCCACCTGCCAATACCCCGCAGCTAGATCCAAGGTAGAAAACCACTTCGCCCCTGTTAAGGTGTCCAGTGTATCATCGATGCTCGGTATCGGATACGCATCCTTCACAGTCAGCGAGTTCAAGCGACGATAGTCTACACAGAACCTCTTAGTTCCATCTTTCTTGTTTACAAGAACTACATTCGACGCCCAAGGGCTGTCGGAGGGCTCTATCCTCCCATTACTAAGTAGATCCTGGACCTGTCGTGCTATCTCTTCCTGTTCCATGGGTGAATATCGTCTTGGTCTCTGCTTCACAGGCGCTGCATCACCTGTATTGATGTGATGCTTGACTCTGTCAGTGCGACCTATGTCCCAGTCGCCTTTAGAAAAAACGTCTTGGTAATTTCGTAACAATCTTGCAATGTCACTGTGATGCTTCGGTTCAACTTCCTTCTTACACCTGTTAAAGAGGTCAGCTAGATGGTCGGGCACATCTAGTGAGTCAGCCCCATGACCTTGTACGCCTTTCGTTGCTTCAATCTCCTCCTCAGCTATAGGTGTAAGGTAACCAGCCATAGTCCCTCTGCGGACTACACACTCCCTCCTGCCAGGGTTGAACACACGAATTGGCAAAACACTCTGGTTAGCAGTCACTACCGTTCGTGCCACAAGCATTCCCTTATCGGCAATCTCATTACGGTCGACTGGCTCAATGACTCCGGTGCCACTCATCTTTATCTTCCCTGTGACATGTCCCGGCACGATGGCTTCATGCCCAGGCGGCACCCTGGTTGTTCGTCCAACAACTATTCTCGCACAAAGCGATGCCCCTAATCCATCGCTGCATTTCACTTTTTCTCCATTCACTGTCAGCTCCAGTGTTTTGAAGTCCGGTGCCCCACACGTTGGCAACATAAAATCCATACCGAGGATGCCATCCAGGGATGGAATATTTCCAAAGGTGGCGCACACTGGATGAGTAGTTTTCCCCACCTGCAGCTCCATCCAGGCGCTTCCCAACGTTACTATCCCTGTACCATCAGCATTCCTGATACGTGTTCCATCTGATTTAAGATGCGGCCTTCTCTCAGGTGAAATCTTGAAATACAAGGTAGATGAAAGAAATGTGTCTGTCGCACCAGTATCTATAAGTAACTTAGCATGTTGCCCTCTTATCACTGTAGGCACATACATGCCCCTTGTTGCCTTCATTGACGGTAGTTTTAGACCTTCCTTTACTGTGGTTTTTCGTGTGTTATACTCTCTTGGTCCTCTTGTTCTCCCAGCTTTCCCCCGGGCCTCGGAGTCAGCTGCAGTCCGTTTTCCGACTTGCGTTTGTACTCTGCAGGTCGCCTGCAGTTGCGTGCGAAGTGTCCTTTCCTCTCACACCTAAAACACACAACGTCTTCCATAGGTCGGTGTCTACGATAGGTGCCACGTTCGTCATTTATTTTCTCCTTCCAATGGTGACTCTCTTCACCTGCAGTCTGTCCCTTCACTAGATTTTCCACCCAGGCTCGGGTCTCTATCTGAGCATCTTGTATGGCCTGAGCCATCTGTCGTTGGCTTTCCGTCACCATCTTTTCCAGCCTCTCCATGGGATCTGGACCATCTGTTTCTCCTTCCATCATTCTGGCGAACTTTGGCCTACGACCAGACCGTTGTTCTTCCACCTTTAAGAAACTTTCAGTCGCCATCGCTGCTCTTATCGCTTCATCCAGCGTATTTGGCCGTGCAGGGAATATCCCCTCACGGATAGCTTGGTCCTCTATCGCATCGGAAAAATGACCCCTGGCAAGGCGATCCTTTCCCTCATCTGCAATTTCTGGATAGGCTAGTGTAGCCAACTCCCTTATTGCCTGACCAAGTTCTCTCAGTGTCTCCTTCGGCCCTTGTCGTCTACAACGCAGCTCCATTAGATGGTTTTCCGACAACTGACCTGGCCCAAACCTCTGTTCCAACTGGCCTTTTATCTCTGAATATGACATCTCTCCACTACCAGCAGACGTGTTCCCCAACACCTTTACTGCTGTCCCTTGTAAACTGGCAGCTAAAAAAACTTTAGCCTGCTCATCAGTCCATTCATTTGCGAGCTTGCACGCCTCAAAGTGCTGCAAAAAGTCTCTCCATGAAGTCTTCCCATTGTACCTATCGGGTACGATATTAGGTCGTCGTAACGTCGCAGCAATACGACCATTATTTTTCTCTTCAGCCCTCAAACCTCGCCTATCTAGGCCCGAGCTGTCCTCACTCGAAGATTTCTTGGTTTGTTCAGTTCCCTTCAAGGAGTCATTCCTCTCTATCGATGACCAGCCCCTTGATGAGTCATCACCATGCAGCATGTCTCGGTTGGATGTATCAATCGACGTGAAAGATGCAACTGGTGTATTTGTAGGTGCCATCAACACAGTCGATGCTGTAGGATATTTAGTCCTGGGTTTAGGTGTCGGTCTGCACCCTCGCATAGGTGTAATCGATGAAAGCATGCTGCTCTCTGTATCGCCAAAATTAACTGCCATTGAAGTTCTCCCAAAATCCTCGCCTTCAAGGTCTCCCATACCTGTCGGTCGTGGCTTAACATCTCCACCCGTCCCAGCAAATCCCTGACGACTCGGGACTCGTGACCTATTTTTCTGTAGAGAGTCTAGTTGCTCCTGCAGTTGACATAACTCCCCACGAAGTTGTTCTGTCAATGCCTCCAACTGACGCCTTTCTCCACGTGACCGTTGACTCACTCCTAACGGTGCTGCTTGTACTCTCTCCGCTAACTGCTTTTGGTCCATTACGCCTACCTAGGTTGGGTCGTCTGTAGCTATACAGGTGGTTGTTGGTTTTTGTTGTGATGTACCTTCAGTGATTAATCCCGGTGCCTATCCCACTTACTGACACCATTTGTAGCGCACTCCCCGCGCGTTCTCCTTAGGGCTTCGGCCTTCCTGACGAGCGGCTATCAAGAACACCGTAGGGGCAGTTCCGTTTGGGGGAAATCTACCCCCGGCACCTGGGATCGCTCACACTCGATCGCGCTCTCACGCTCACACAACAACTCAGGGGTAAGGGACTGACTTCAATAAGTGGAGACGGACAACTGTTCATCTGACGTGACTGTTTTAATTACTCCAAAACGTTGATTAATAAATATAGTATGAAACCTGTTGAGGTGTGATGTCCTACTTAGGTGAATAGGTGGTTGAAGTTCTGGTCCTAATTAGGTGAATCAATTACTAGTTAATTACAGTTCTATAGGTGGATTAACGTTGATAATTAGAGGTGAAAGCCGACAATAAGAGTTCTTAAACAGCCTTTTTTATTTTTATTTTTATTTTATTATTTTATTTTTATAAAAATAGCATGACTCGTCAGGTGCAGTATGCTATAAGGCTATTGGCAGGTTTCGTCTCATGAGACTGCACGACCTGCCTGTAGCGCCAAAAGGTTGCACATTGGCTGTATACTCCCCAGGGAGCTGAGAAAGATTATAGGAATGATATTGGCCCAGTGACCAGGGGTAATAATACTGTTAAGCGCATTGAGAGATCCAGTGGATCTGAAATGCGCTATATAAGAACCTGCTATTATTATTATTATTATTATTAAGTACTCTTTTTAAGTATTAGTAGGGGAAATGAATAAAATTATATATAAAAAGAAAAACAAATAAATAATAATAAAAAATAATAAATAATAATAAATAAATAAATCTCACCTATTTTGTGACGACAAAATTAAATATGAATGAGGAACTAGGAGGGTCTATCAATTAACGTTGATGTATCTGAAAATTGATAAAATAATTTTTGTTGACGGAATGCAGTAAATGTTTTCTTATAAGATGGCCGAGCGGTCTAGCTTACCGGATTCAAGTTCTGGTGTTAGCAACATAATGTGGGTTCGAATCACGGCCGTGACACTTGTGTCCTTGAGCAAGACACTTAATCATAATTGCTTCTCTCCACCCAGGGGTTAAATGGGTACCTGTGAAGGCAGAGTTGGTTTGCTCTATATGCGCTAGAAATGGCAGCAATTGAGCTGTATACTCCCCAGGGAGCTGAGACGGTTTCAGGAATGATTTATGAGCCTTATGAGCCTTATGAGCAGGGATAATAATATAATGCGCCTTGAGCACCACTTAGTTGGTGGATACGTGCGCTATATAAATCCACACATTATTATTATTATTATTATTATTATAAATAAAATCAATTTTATTTTTTAAACAATTTTTTTTAAATAAGAGCTTACCGTAAGATGAATAAACAAAGTCAGTAGAAATATGATGACAAACAGGAACAAAGGATAACAGAATAATGTAGAAATATGATGCAGTAATGTAACAACATTTATAAAGTAGAAAAATACGTCTACTACGTTTGAAGGTAAATAGTGTAATAATAATACAAGGCTATTTAAAATACAAATACAAAATCGTACATTGCGTTTGTTATTAACAAAGAACACATAAACATTTTGATAGGTTGGTAGAGCGTTAAATGTGTGCGTAAACGCGCGCGTGAAAATTATTTACATAATATAAAAGGATGAGACAAGATAGGAAGCATGAGTAACAGTAGGTAAATAATACATTAAAAAAAGGAGGATAAAAAATATTTTTACTTTCTTCCTTTTATATATTTAATAATACTTTTATACTTTTTTTTCCTTCTTTTTTCTAATTACTTTAAATAATTAAATTATTTATTTTTTAGTGTAAATGATAGGGGGGAATAGGCAGTTTGAAATAGAAAAAAAGAATAAGAAGGAAATTAAGATATTGGATAGTAATAAGTGAATGAAAGCGAATAGTTTCCAAAATCTCGGTGACAAGAAAGAACGCTGTCAAACTAGTACATTGTTTTTATTATAAATAAACATAAGGTTTATTTAGCCCTAAACATATCTCACGATATGCAAGAACGTTAATTCTATCACCGTGGACAAATGGATTAAAACTATTCCAAGAAGTGCGTAGAATGAGAGTGACGACTAATTATAAAGATTCAGACTTTGTCAAACTCGGCACGAAAGGAAGAAAATTTATACCAAAAAAATATAGAGGGTTGTGGATATGAATATTAGATGCTAGATGTGATGTGTGATTTATTATAAGAAATAGAAATTATTAAATGTTATAAACGAAAATAGTAAGGGTTAAGAGGAGGTGAAAGCCGGCAATAAGAGTTCTTAAACAGCCTTTTTTATTTTTATTTTTATTTTATTTTTTTATTTTTATAAAAATAGCATGACTCGTCAGGTGCAGTATGCTATAAGGCTATTGGCAGGTTTCGTCTCATGAGACTGCACGACCTGCCTGTTAAGTACTCTTTTTAAGTATTAGTAGGGGAAATGAATAAAATTATATATAAAAAGAAAAACAAATAAATAATAATAAAAAATAATAAATAATAATAAATAAATAAATCTCACCTATTTTGTGACGAAAATTTTTAATATGGATGAGGAACTAGGAGGGTCTATCAATTAACGTTGATGTATCTGAAAATTGATAAAATAATTTTTGTTGACGGAATGCAGTAAAGTTAAATGTTTTCTTATAAGATGGAGATAAATAAAATCAATTTTATTTTTTAAACAATTTTTTTTAAATAAGAGCTTACCGTAAGATGAATAAACAAAGTCAGTAGAAATATGATGACAAACAGGAACAAAGGATAACAGAATAATGTAGAAATATGATGCAGTAATGTAACAAAATTTATAAAGTAGAAAAATACGTATACTACGTTTGAAGGTAAATGATAGGAAGCATGAGTAACAGTAGGTAAATAATACATTTAAAAAAAGGAGGATAAAAAATATTTTTACTTTCTTCCTTTTATATATTTAATAATACTTTTATACTTTTTTTTCTTTCTTTTTTCTAATTACTTTAAATAATTAAATAATTAATTTTTTAGTGTAAATGATAGGGGAGAATAGGCAGTTTGAAATAGAAAAAAGAATAAGAAGGAAATTAAGATATTGGATAGTAATAAGTGAATGAAAGCGAATAGTTTCCAAAATCTCGGTGACAAGAAAGAACGCTGTCAAACTAGTACATTGTTTTTATTATAAATAAACATAAGGTTTATTTAGCCCTAAACATATCTCACGATATGCAAGAACGTTAATTCTATCACCGTGGACAAATGGATTAAAACTATTCCAAGAAGTGCGTAGAATGAGAGTGACGACTAATTATAAAGATTCAGACTTTGTCAAACTCGGCACGAAAGGAAGAAAATTTATACCAAAAAAATATAGAGGGTTGTGGATATGAATATTAGATGCTAGATGTGATGTGTGATTTATTATAAGAAATAGAAATTATTAAATGTTATAAACGAAAATAGTAAGGGTTAAGAGGAGGTGAAAGCCGGCAATAAGAGTTCTTAAACAGGGTTTTTTATTTTTATTTTTATTTTTATTTAATTTTTTTATAAAAATAGCATGACTCGTCAGGTGCAGTATGCTATAAGGCTATTGGCAGGTTTCGTCTCATGAGACTGCACGACCTGCCTGTTAAGTACTCTTTTTAAGTATTAGTAGGGGAAATGAATAAAATTATATATAAAAAGAAAAACAAATAAATAATAATAAAAAATAAAAAATAATAATAAATAAATAAATCTCACCTATTTTGTGACGACAAAATTAAATATGGATGAGGAACTAGGAGGGTCTATCAATTAACGTTGATGTATCTGAAAATTGATAAAATAATTTTTGTTGACGGAATGCAGTAAAGTTAAATGTTTTCTTATAAGATGGAGATAAATAAAATCAATTTTATTTGTTAAACAATTTTTTTAAATAAGAGCTTACCGTAAGATGAATAAACAAAGTCAGTAGAAATATGATGACAAACAGGAACAAAGGATAACAGAATAATGTAGAAATATGATGCAGTAATGTAACAAAATTTATAAAGTAGAAAAATACGTCTACTACGTTTGAAGGTAAATAGTGTAATAATAATACAAGGCTATTTAAAATACAAATAAAAAATCGTACATTGCGTTTGTTATTAACAAAGAACACATAAACATTTTGATAGGTTGGTAGAGTGTTAAATGTGTGCGTAAACGCGCGCGTGAAAATTATTTACATAATATAAAAGGATGAGACAAGATAGGAAGCATGAGTAACAGTAGGTAAATAATACATAAAAAAAGGAGGATAAAAAATATTTTTACTTTCTTCCTTTTATATATTTAATAATACTTTTATACTTTTTTTTCTTCTTTTTTCTAATTACTTTAAATAATTAAATTATTTATTTTTTAGTGTAAATGATAGGGGGGAATAGGCAGTTTGAAATAGAAAAAAAGAATAAGAAGGAAATTAAGATATTGGATAGTAATAAGTGAATGAAAGCGAATAGTTTCCAAAATCTCGGTGACAAGAAAGAACGCTGTCAAACTAGTACATTGTTTTTATTATAAATAAACATAAGGTTTATTTAGCCCTAAACATATCTCACGATATGCAAGAACGTTAATTCTATCACCGTGGACAAATGGATTAAAACTATTCCAAGAAGTGCGTAGAATGAGAGTGACGACTAATTATAAAGATTCAGACTTTGTCAAACTCGGCACGAAAGGAAGAAAATTTATACCAAAAAAATATAGAGGGTTGTGGATATGAATATTAGATGCTAGATGTGATGTGTGATTTATTATAAGAAATAGAAATTATTAAATGTTATAAACGAAAATAGTAAGGGTTAAGAGGAGGTGAAAGCCGGCAATAAGAGTTCTTAAACAGCCTTTTTTATTTTTATTTTTATTTTATTTTTTTATTTTTATAAAAATAGCATGACTCGTCAGGTGCAGTATGCTATAAGGCTATTGGCAGGTTTCGTCTCATGAGACTGCACGACCTGCCTGTTAAGTACTCTTTTTAAGTATTAGTAGGGGAAATGAATAAAATTATATTTAAAAAGAAAAACAAATAAATAATAATAAAAAATAAAAAATAATAATAAATAAATAAATCTCACCTATTTTGTGACGACAAAATTAAATATGGATGAGGAACTAGGAGGGTCTATCAATTAACGTTGATGTATCTGAAAATTGATAAAATAATTTTTGTTGACGGAATGCAGTAAATGTTTTCTTATAAGATGGCCGAGCGGTCTAGCTTACCGGATTCAAGTTCTGGTGTTAGCAACATAATGTGGGTTCGAATCACGGCCGTGACACTTGTGTCCTTGAGCAAGACACTTAATCATAATTGCTTCTCCACCCAGGGGTTAAATGGGTACCTGTGAAGGCAGAGTTGGTTTGCTCTATATGCGCTAGAAATGGCAGCAATTGAGCTGTATACTCCCCAGGGAGCTGAGACGGTTTCAGGAATGATTTATGAGCCTTATGAGCCTTATGAGCAGGGATAATAATATAATGCGCCTTGAGCACCACTTAGTTGGTGGATACGTGCGCTATATAAATCCACACATTATTATTATTATTATTATTATTATAAATAAAATCAATTTTATTTTTTAAACAATTTTTTTTAAATAAGAGCTTACCGTAAGATGAATAAACAAAGTCAGTAGAAATATGATGACAAACAGGAACAAAGGATAACAGAATAATGTAGAAATATGATGCAGTAATGTAACAAAATTTATAAAGTAGAAAAATACGTCTACTACGTTTGAAGGTAAATAGTGTAATAATAATACAAGGCTATTTAAAATACAAATAAAAAATCGTACATTGCGTTTGTTATTAACAAAGAACACATAAACATTTTGATAGGTTGGTAGAGCGTTAAATGTGTGCGTAAACGCGCGCGTGAAAATTATTTACATAATATAAAAGGATGAGACAAGATAGGAAGCATGAGTAACAGTAGGTAAATAATACATTAAAAAAAGGAGGATAAAAAATATTTTTACTTTCTTCCTTTTATATATTTAATAATACTTTTATACTTTTTTTTTCTTTTTTCTAATTACTTTAAATAATTAAATTATTAATTTTTTAGTGTAAATGATAGGGGGGAATAGGCAGTTTGAAATAGAAAAAAGAATAAGAAGGAAATTAAGATAATTATTGGATAGTAATAAGTGAATGAAAGCGAATAGTTTCCAAAATCTCGGTGACAAGAAAGAACGCTGTCAAACTAGTACATTGTTTTTATTATAAATAAACATAAGGTTTATTTAGCCCTAAACATATCTCACGATATGCAAGAACGTTAATTCTATCACCGTGGACAAATGGATTAAAACTATTCCAAGAAGTGCGTAGAATGAGAGTGACGACTAATTATAAAGATTCAGACTTTGTCAAACTCGGCACGAAAGGAAGAAAATTTATACCAAAAAAATATAGAGGGTTGTGGATATGAATATTAGATGCTAGATGTGATGTGTGATTTACTATAAGAAATGCAGTTTGTAACGGCAATACGCCACATCCCGCCACAGTGCAGTTTTGGAATGTGGAGGAGGAGTGCAAACTCCTCAGTTTGTGTGCAATTTGTCTGGCGGAGGGGTGGAGGGGGTGGAGGGTGGAGGGGTGTTTTTTTATTTTTTTATTTTTTTTTTATGACGTCATTTCGGCCAAGTGAAAAAAATTGTGTTACCACCCCTCCACCCTCCACCCCTCCGCCAGACAAATTGCACACAAACTGAGGAGTTTGCACTCCTCCTCCACATTCCAAAACTGCACTGTGGCGGGATGTGGCGTATTGCCGTTACAAACTGCACAAAATCACTGCAGACAAAACTGCACATTCCACCGCCACAAAGAGGACAGATTTGCTCCACATATGATTGAAAAAAAAAATCTATTTTTTTTTCTTTTTTTTTCAACCACAATTTTACCACTGCACACAACTGCACACAAAATACTGCACACAAAATACTGCACACTACTCCCTCCACACAAACTGCACACAAAAAACTGCACACAAAATACTGCACACTACTCCCTCCACACAAACTGCACACAAAATACTCCACACAAACTGCACACAAAATACTGCACACAACTGCGCACTACTCCCTCCACACAAACTGCACACAAAATACATGTCGTGTCTTAAAATAGAATGGACATCGTTGATTGGTTGAATGTTTGCGCGTTGTTTATGGAGCAACCACACACTCTTTGTGATTGGTTGTTTCGGCGACGCGAAGGATGGTAGAGTATAAAAGACGGAAATTTTAATCCAAACTCTCATATTTTCGCCAATATTCTCATCAAGAACATTGCATTGTTGCTCGTATACGCTACTTGTATTGTGAACAGTCGACAAACGACAATACTTGAGCCTTAACATGAACGATGAGCCTGTATCGACCCCGATGCCCACACCTGTGGTTCCCGCACCTGGCGCGATGGCGTTGCCGTCGACTCCGGCCCCGGCACCACCACCACCGACCGATGGGGCACGCATCGAGAAGGAGAAGAGAAAGCTCATTCCTCCCGACATGATAGATGCTGGGTGGTGCGAAGCCCAGAGTGTGACACATGGCAAGAGCTATTTCTACAACAAGCTCACACGAGAGACCTCGTGGGATCTGCCCAGTTCATCGACTTATCTGCGTGAGCAACGGATGTTGCAGCCACATCCACCCACTGTTGATGTTTTGTCTGCTGCTGTTGAACAATTAACCAAGGGATTAGCTGCTGACACCGAAGCATCAACCCCTAGAGTAGGAGCTAATCTCCCAGAGAATGTAAAAGGGAAGGCAGGAGTCAAGCGCAAGCTGTACTTTCCACCGGATGAACAACAGGAGGAGAACGACAGGAAGGCGGTGCGATTTCAAATCGGAGGTGAGTGATATGCTGTTGTCAAGCGTTTCAAGGGTCGCACCTACATTAACATAAGAGAGTACTATTTAAATCCCAGCGGAAACAAATTGCTTGCTGGCAAGAAGGGAATTAATCTCACCGTGGAGCAGTGGGGTCAGCTCAAACAACAGAGTACCGCCATCACTAAAGCCATCTTTCAAGTTTAGCTGATTAACAAAGATGTTAACTGTTGATTAACTGAATGGTATTGTCTACCTGTTGCAGATGATGAAGAGCACGACATGGAGGGCGAGGAGAATGTGTTGAAGCGCAAGAAACGCATCAGGACACTTGTGAAACAAGTGATGACAAAAATCGTCACGGATCACATCAACAGAATAAGTTATGCAGTTCAACAGAGTCTACCTTGCGAAGGGTGTGAGTTTGATTGGCCAAGGCAGCGGGATCACGAGTGTCTGTTTTACGGCGAGACTCCTGAGTACCACCTTGAAGATTTCGTGGATGAGCACTTCGAAGAAGCAGAATGATACATTCAGCCGAGCCATGTTTGTGCTGTGTTTGGCGCAGTAGCACATCATGTTGGTGTTGAAGCTTACGATGGAATGGACGAGGACGTGTACTCTATCATAACTGATATTCTGAATGAATGGAACTCTGAACATCAGAATGGAACTCTGAACCTATGAACATTGTTGACACTTTCTACGAGGTCATGGAATTAAACGGACTTGTTTAATTGAACACTTTGAACAGAACGCAAAGGTTAGAAGACGATTATTTTAGTTCATTCATCTCCAATAAGTATTATCAATTTGCCATATGTTGTTGTTGTATTTTCGAAGATACTAAAGGACACCAAATAATTTAATGATTTAATTGTTAATTTGAAATCAAGTTTAGTATGAACGTGGACCCTCTTTGAATAAAAAAATAGTTGTTTTATAAGTTACAATGTTGAGAAAAACATTTTGAGAAATTTCCATACATTAAAAGTGTTCAGTCTTTAAGTTTGTTGTTAAAACTTTGAACATGTTAAAACAATTCAAATTGAACGTACGTGATCAGTTGAAGTTGAATTAAAAAGTACAGTTATTTGCTTGCTTGAAAAAGAATAACGCTTGTTCTCATACCTTTTGTAGTGTTTTTTTTATTTATTTATTATTTTATATTCCTTAAGGGAGGTAGAAAGGGGAGGGACAACAACGTACGAAGACAGACAAAAGAACGACTGTACATGAAGCTATTCAAGTATGATTTGTTAAATATAATTTTAACACCAACAGCAATCTTTTACATCAATATATTTTACAGATGGTTTTTAAATTGGTTTTAAATTAGAAAACATTTGATAAACTGAAAACATTAGTTATTATTATTATTATTATTATTATTGTTATTTTAAATTCTAACAAATTCGGGGCCTTTAGAACATTTAATAATAATAATAATAATAATAATAATAATAATAATAATAATAATAATAATAATAATAATAATAATAATAATAATAATAATAATAATAATAATAATAATAATAATAATAATAATAATAATAATAATAATAATAATAATAATAATAATAATAATAATAATAATAATAATAATAATAATAATAATAATAATAATAATAATAATAATAATAATAATAATAACAAATAACAAATAAGTCAATAAAGTTAACACTTTGTACGGGACATGTTTCTAAACACTAAAATAAATTTAGTTGAATGAAGCTACTCAATCCAAATTTATGTAATTTAAAACATGTTTTGTGCATATATTTATTTGTTCTTTTATTTGTTCTATTTTATCATTCCTTTTGGAGTTGCAGTTGAAATAAATCATTGGTCTGTTCTTGTGAAAAAAAAGGAAAGAAAAAAAAAGTATGTTATCTGACTTATTTATTTTTCTAAGCCCTAGGTCATACTTAAACCAGTTACAAATCCTCTCTGTATTCATTTCATACTATGAACCCGCAAATGAAACATCCCTTCACTTGTGTGATAGCCGGCTCAGGCAAAACTCAGTTCGTAAAACGTTTGCTGGTTCCAGCGGATGAAAAGGTCATCGAACCTCCACCAGACAACATCGTGTGGTGCTACGGAGAGTTTCAACATGCTTACGCTCATTTGGCAAACGTGGTTCGTGATATACAATTTGTGGAAGGTATTCCAGATGACCTTCAT
Source organism: Zoroaster sp. YZ-2022 (assembly GCA_029582265.1). Taxonomy (NCBI): domain Eukaryota; kingdom Metazoa; phylum Echinodermata; class Asteroidea; order Forcipulatida; family Zoroasteridae; genus Zoroaster; species Zoroaster sp. YZ-2022. The sequence continues at coordinate 31,910,016 of CM055822.1, forward strand.
ACGAAAATACATCGATCCAGGAACAATATGATAGTGATCGATGATCTCATGTCTGAAACTGGCAACAGCAAACGGATTACGGAGCTTTTTACCAAGGGCAGTCATCATAGAAATCTTTCCATTGTGTTGATTCTCCAAAATGTATTTCATCAGGGCAAAGAAATGCGCACGATTAGTCTCAACGCACATTACCTGATCCTCTTCAAAAATCCTAGGGACGCTTCCCAGATAAACCATCTGGCAAAACAAATGTATCCCACCAAATCAAAGTTCATGGTCGAAGCCTACCGAGATGCCACTTTACCACCCTACGGTTACCTTTTCATTGATCTAAAACCCGAAACGTCCGAGGAAATGAGACTAAGGACCCACATTTTTCCGGGTGAGAACCCAATTGTGTATGTCCCGAAGGTATAAATGAAGTGAGGATCCGAGCACGTCATTCATTTGAAGATGTCTAAGCGCGTGCGGAACCATGCTCCGTACCTGCAAGTCCTAGCAAAGGGAAATACCAAACAGCGTCAGGGTGTGATCCATGGAGCCAGTAAAGAACTTATCGCTTGTGTGTGTGAGTGTACCCTCAACATCCTCAATGGGAACATAAGTCTGAAACCCGCCGACAAAAGAAAACTAAAAAAATACAAGCATCACATCAGAGCCCTCTCCACCAAAAAACTTAGCGTCCAGAAGAAGAACAAAATTCTTCATCAAAAAGGTGGATTCCTGGGTGCATTGCTGACCCCTGTTCTGAGTGCACTTGGCAGTCTGCTCTTCAAGTAACGATGCAGCATACCAAGAAAATGGTACTTGTTCCCCAGGACACACTTTCGCAACTGCAAGCTGCAAGACTGCTAGAACAAACTCCAACAACGCGTGTAGTGCACGGTTTGGACGAAGACATGAGGACTCTGCTCGAAAGGCAGGATATCACAGACGAAGAGAAAATGAAGTTGTATCATCAGACACTTCAGAGGTACACCATTTTAAATCGGCAGAGGAAGGCCCCTTTAACCATGAACTTGCAAATGAATAGTGATGAATCCAAAGACCAGCCCAAGTTAGAGCGAACACCCGCAGAACCACCCAAGTTAGAACGAGAACCCGTCACCCACTATCCTACTAAATTTAAAGCTGAGCTGAAAGGGTACCCTGAGGAGTCGTTCGGTCTACCTCGACTGTTTGCCGAAGCTACACATCTATCACCCCTTCCCCTTCGAGGTAAGAAAAAGAAGAGAGAGAACCGTAAACAAGCCACCCCGAAATGGACTCAATATTAAAAGATGTATCGAGTCTTTTCTTGTCATTTTGTGTTTTCGTTCACCATGGACTGTTGTCCTCCCAAGTCCGACTGTGGACCCCAACACTTTCTTAAGAAAATCCGTTGCACATGGGCTTGTTGTCGAAGCACCGTCATCATTACAAACTCGGATTCTGCCGATGGCGGAGGCATACCTGAAGAAGGTGTATTACGACCCCAAACACCCCGCCGCCTTTGGTGGTGTGGAGGCTGTTTACCGCGCTGCAGTAAGAGACGGCATCAATGTCACAAAGAAACAGATAACTGTATGGTTGCGGGAACAGCCGACCTACACGTTGCACAAACCAATACGGAGAAATTTTAAAAGAAATAGGGTCGAAGTGCATGGCATCGATCACCAATGGCAGGCAGATTTGGTAGATATGTCCTCGCTCAAAGAACACAATCGAGGGTACAGGTATTTGCTGACGTGCATCGATGTCTTTTCGAAGTATGCGTGGGTCGTTCCTCTGAAAGACAAGACTGGGACAACTTTAGTGAAAGCCTTCAAAAAGATTTTAAAAGGAGGGAGAAAGCCGCGTCTGCTTCAGACCGATAAGGGTACCGAATTTATCAATGAAAAGTTTCAGTCTTTTCTCAAGAAAACGAATATCTACTTCTTCACTACCAATAATGAAACCAAAGCCAGCATTGTTGAGAGATTTAACAGAACACTGAAGACAAAAATGTGGAAATATTTCACGGCCAACAACACGTACCAGTATACAAAGGTCCTCCCGCATTACTTTCTGGCTACAATCATTCGTTTCACAGAAGTATAAAATCCACCCCGGCGTCAGTCAATACTTCCAATGTCGATCGAATAAGACAGGCGCTGTAACCCCTGACTCCAACCCCTAAAACTGTCTTCAAGTTCGAGGTTGGAGATACGGTTCGCATCAGCATGGCCGCCAGGCCTTTCCGTAAGAGTTATTTACCAAGCTGGACCACCGAACTGTTTACCATCAACGCCAGAATCCCCCGCTACCCCCCTGTGTACACGTTGAACGATTATGAGGGAGAGCAATTGGAGGGAACTTTCTACGAGCAAGAACTACAACATGCAGTTCAGAAGGACGACCTGTACAAAGTTGAAAAAATACTGAAAACCAGAAGGCGACGGTGGAACACAGAATACTTGGTGAAATGGTTTGGATATCCGGAAAAATTCAATAGCTGGGTGTCCAAGTTGCACACTTTATAAAGACGACCAGGACGTCAGCCATGTGCCATTTTAAGCAAACGAATGAATCATGGAGGCCGCATTTTACGTGACGCTCCCAAGCAATAGCTCGATGAATGTTCATCCCAACAACACTTTGGCTCACTTCTTTGTAAATTTGCCCTCCCCTCTCACGTTAACGGGAGAATGGGAAGTTGCCATGGTCGAGTTCGTCTATCCACACCGTTGGCTCAATGTATTCCAAGGTGACAATTTAATGTTATGTACCGCTGGAACACAGGGTCCACACGGGCACACGATCGCAGAGGGTTACTATTCCACGCCTAAAGAACTTATATCAGCTTTTAAACCCTCTATCGATCACAACGGACAAGTCACCATATCGTACAATAAATACATTCCAAAAATTGTGACGAAAACACGAGGAGGGGCAAGATTGACGTTTTACGGCCGATTAGTGACATTATTAGGGTTCAATGTCAACGACAGCATCGTGGGTCTCGGAATGGCCCCTCGCACTGTGGACGTTCATCCATTTCACTCCATGTTCGTGTATACTAATATCATCCAGTACAACACGGTGGGTGATAAGAGGGCACCTTTATTACGGATCGTGAACGCGGAAGGAAAATATGGAGATATCGTTTCAAAAATATACGACAACCCTCATTACATTCCTCTGAAACAAAAGGTCATTGACACCATTGAAATAGATATAAGAGACGACACAGGCGAGCCCATTCCATTTATCAACGGTAGGGTCATCGTGAAACTACACTTCAGACAGCGGCGCTCACCGTACTTCAACTGATCGCTATGACGAAGCTTAAATACATTCCCCACTCTAAACACTATGAAGATTACTACACACAGGAAGTGGGTCAAGGGTTGCCTGTGTTTGAAGGACCTCGCACGCAGCGCGGTTTTGGACTTGGTGGTATCTTGGGAGGCCTGTTCAGGTCGGCCATGCCTCTCTTAAAGGATGGGTTGACTGGTGAGACGTTTGGACGGCAGGCTCTTCGCACTGGTGTTGGCATCGCCCAAGATGCATTGGAAGGAAAGAATATAAAATCAGCGGCCAAAGCTAGGCTCCGGAGAGCCGGAAGTCAACTGACAAAACAAGCCCTCCAAAGTATTAATACCCGAGTCACGCGTGGCAGGTCTATAAAACGAAAAACACAAGGCAGACGGGTCACTTCTATGCCAAGCAAGAGAGCAAAAAGGTCACTTGACATCTTTGATTAGTATTATCTGCACAATTCTGTGGCTCAGCATGTCCCTTCTGCACGATCATTCGTGCGAGTGCACCAAGTCCGAACTGGATTTATTTTCACTCCCTCCCACCCAGACTAGTATCGAGAAGGGTCAATGGACTGAATTCCATCCCATTGCTAACATTTCTGATGGAGGGCCTATTGAATTTTTCATACCTGGATCCGGGGAAGACTACGTTGATCTTTCCCAAACACAACTCTATATCAAAGCAAAAGTGGTCAAAGCTGACGGTACGAATCTGACAGACGACTCTTCGGTTGGTCCAGTCAATCTGTTTTTGCAGTCTCTCTTCAGTCAGATCGACGTGACCTTGAACGAACGCCTTATCTCTGCTTCTACACCCACTTACCCTTACCGAGCCATGATAGAAAGTCTTCTGAGTTATGGTCACGATGCCAAGGCTTCCCAACTTTCCTCTTCATGGCTACAAAGATACAGCTGGACAAATAGATACCGCTGATCCCCTAGCGGCAGACGACGCTGTCAACAAGGGACTCAAGGCCCGCTATCAATACATCAAAGGAAGCCGCGTGGTGGATATGATTGGTCCCATACACAGTGACATTTTCTTCCAAGACAGACACATGCTAAACGGGGTGGATCTTAAACTCAAACTTATACGCAGTAGCGACGCTTTCTGCCTGATGGCTTCCGGGGCCAACCCTACCTATAAGGTGATGATTCAAGCCGCGTCCGTGTTTGTCAGAAAAGTAAAAGTGAGCTCCGCGGTCATGCTGGGTCATGCCAAAGCATTAGAAAAGGGAACTGCAAAGTATCCTATCAAACGCGTCTTTTGCAAAATGATTTCTGTATACCCCAAGGCAACTTGACACTCACTCAGGATCACGCTTTTCTCGGACAACTTCCGACACGCATTGTAATAGGCTGCGTGAGTAATGTAGCGTTCAACGGACGCTACTCGAAGAACCCCTTTAACTTTCAGCATCTGAACGCAAACTTTTTGACGGTGTACCTAGATGGAGATCAGATTCCGTATACCAACGGCGCACCCATGATTTTGTCTTAGGGGGGGCTCAAAGAAAATGTTACTGTCACAAATCAACTAGGCCTAGTATGTATATGTATACGTATGTATGTAATTTTGGGTTGTATGTATGTATAATAGGTATGGATGGATCTTCCAATTAGGAACTCGGTAACCTCCCATGGAGGGGCATAAACGCCAAGCTGGCAAGAGCCAATCTCACTCACACACAAACATTAGTGTATCGTCTATAATTACGAACTGCACAAATCAATCAATTGTGATTCAGTAACTACCTACTTTCCATCAATGGGCGGCAAATTCCATGAACAAGTGGGCGGCAAACCCAGATCCTACCGGTAATCTTTTTCTTTTTTGTTGTTGCTAAAACGGTGTCACATAATAATTATTTATATCAGATTACTGTTAACAAATAAAATGAAAACCCTAACCTGGGCATGTATGTGATGTGTAATTTGGAAAGGGTAGGATTGCAGGCCTTTTTAATGCCCTGCACATAGCCGAGTTAAAGAAAAATGGAGAAAAGGAAGCAACACATGATAAAATAAGATTGGATCTGGTCGTTGCACCAGAGTTACTTGTTCATGCATATTCATTATACAACATCTAAAAATAAATCATTGTGGGTAAACAAAAATGTATTACTTTTTCCTTACACTTGTCCGGCATTCCCTTGAAAAGGGAAAAACACTTAAATTTGAAAAATGCCGGAACCACGTAAAATATATTTTAGCCCGGACAAATTGGCACGTTGGTTTCAAATGTTTATGTTATTGTTGCAAATTTAAACAATTATAGTGAGATTTCATGAGACATAATAAAATAATTTTGGCAGAAAGAAGAAAAAAATGCGAGTGGCATGAGATGAAAAGAAATCCACCCTTTCTCCTCCCCCTCTCTCTCTCATTTTTTTCCTTCTTCTTTTTGTCCCTTTTTTTTCGTGGACCCTCTTGGGGGGGGGGGCTCAAGCCCCCCGAGCCCCCCCCCCCCCCCTTGGGTGCGCCGTTGCCGTATACTCCACTCAAACCGAACTTTTCCGATGCGTCCAATAATTACGTCAGAGCATACAACACCCTCTTCTCGGGAACAGATAAAATGTACCAGAATGAAGGCAACGACATCAGTCGTGAGGATTTCGCCAAGGGCTATGCACTGTACGCTTTTGATCTCACCCCTGACCTGTCTTCTGGCGGACACTTTAACCTTGTCAAACACGGAAACCTACGGTTGGAAATGCACTTTGTCTCTCCGCTACAGGAAACTGCCAACGTGATCATCTACGCGGAATTTAACAACATTTTGGAAATAGATCAGGCTCGAAACATCATATTCGACTACGCCGGTTGAAGGGCACGCACAGACCATGGACAGCTCGGAAATTAGCACTATTTTAAATAGAGACCGTTACACAAAACATTTTTTCAGAGGGGTGTTCGCCCGCGATAAACTTCCCAAGCAAGTTATCTCTCGTCCGAGTGCCTTTGTGGTGAACACAGACCCTATTACGAAACCAGGATAACATTGGGTAGGAATATACTTCACGAGAGATGGTGTTGGAGAGTATTCTTATTCCTACGGATTACCACCGCAGTTACCCAGTTCAACAATTTTCTCAAGAACAACGCGGAAAAAACTCAATATAATCATCAACGCCTACAGGGACCCTTGTCTGCTGTCTGCGGTCAATATTCCATCTACTTCTTGCTACATCGATGTCGGGGAATCACCATGAGCAAGATTGTGGGACTTTTTTCCACTTCCGATATCAACAAGAACGACGTCAACGTGAACGATTTTATCAGAATAGGCCTACACTTTCCCCGTATTAAAACGAATGTATTCGATGATCAATTATTTTTTCAACAAGTTTCAAGGGCCTTGTTAGAATAACCTATACCTTAACGGACTGATGGGTTAATTATTTAAACCAATGTTGTATTTCACGAGTTCAAGCAAATTTCCCAGTGTTCGGTCTAGCCAAAATGTTCTAAAGGCCTCGAATTTGTTAGAATTTAAAATAACAATAATAATAATTAATGTTTTCAGTTTATCAAATGTTTTCCAATTTAAAACCAATATAAAAACCATCTGTAAATATAATAATAATAATAATAATAATAAACAGTTTTTATATAGCGCAAAATTACAATAAAGTCTCAGAGCGCTTTAGGAAAGGGGAAAAGAGAAAAACCAGAAGTGAGGTATACAATGAGCAAAACAGGTACATTTTTACAACAAAAACTATAGATAGAACTACAAAATACATACAGTGAATACATAAGTTATTTGACAAAGAGATAAGTCTTAAGAATAGACTTGAACTGTTCAAGGGAGGGGCTTTCTTTGATGTTATTGGGGAGCGAATTCCAAAGTTCAGGAGATGCAACCTGAAATGCCCTTTGCCCATATGCTTTAGTGGTAGCTGGAAATGGTGTTAAGAGGTTTCTTGACCCAGAACGAAGATTTCTTGCAGGACAGTAATTTTGGATTAGTTCTTGGAGGTATTGAGGAGCTAGACCATGTTTGCATTTGAATGTTGTTACAAGAAGTTTGAAAATAATTCTCTGTTTAACTGGCAACCAATGAAGATTATACAAAACTGGGGAAATGGGTTCATGTGAACAGGTACGAGTGATAAGTCTAGCTGCAGAGTTCTGAATACGTTGAAGTTTAACAAGAAGAGAGTCGGGTAATCCATACAAAAGTCCATTACAGTTATCAATGCGACTCATTACAAAAGCGTGTATTAATCTTTCAGTTATGTTCTGATTTACAAATTGTCTAATCTTTCCTATCTTGTATAAGTTTACAAGAAGAAGCCCGACAAATATTATTGATGTGATGTGTCATTGTTAAATGGTTATCAAGCACTACACCTAGATTTCTTGCACACTGAGCCGGTTTGAGATTGACTTTATTAAACATAATGGGTGGTAAAACAGTTTTGTTCCTGAAACGTGATGACAGATGAAGTAACTCTGTCTTCCCTTCATTAATCTTAAGAGCATTTGCTGATGACCACATCTGAATTTCATTTAAACATGATTCTAATCTAGGAATGACAGTTAAATAATCGTCCTTATGCAGTATAGTGTAGACTTGGGTGTCATCTGCATAGATGGCGTGACCAAAACCATATGATTTTATGATATCATCTAATGGCGAGGAGTACATCGTAAAGACGATGGGGCCCATTATTGACCCCTGGGGTACTCCTTGCTTCAATGGAAGACTGGACGATACATAATCTCCAATAACAACAGACTGAGAGCGATTGGTGATGTATGATTGAAGCCAGTTCAATGCTGTTTCTCGAAATCCAAATCTGTGCTGTAGCCGCTGGAAAAGAATTTCATGGCTAATTGTATCAAAAGCAGCCGAGTAATCGAGTAACAGCAAAACAGCTTCATGTCCCTTGTCTAGTGTTAAAAGCAGATCATTACAAACACGAAGTAGGGCTGTCTCACAACTATGGTTTTGTCGGTATGCAGACTGCATGGTAGCATTTAAATTATTTGTAGACAAGTAATTCTGCATCTGGAGTGGGAGTAGGCCTACGGCAACACGTTCAATTGTTTTAGACAAGAACTTTAAATTTGCCACAGGTCTATAGTTTTAAAAATTTTCTGTGTCATGTTTTGTATTTTTCAGAAGTGGTGTGATGTTGGCGAGCTTAAGCGAGTCAGGGAAATAACCATTAGCAAAAGAGACATTGATGATACGAGCAATGATGGGAGCAAGTTCATTGGCACATTTCTTGACGAGATGCGTGGGGGCAGGATCAAGTGCACAAGTAGATGACGGGGATTTTGCAAGGAGGTTGATGACTTCTTGCACTGAGACCGAAGTAAATTTCTCAAAGATGGTATCACACATTCTGCGACTGTAGTGTGAAGAGACATGTGAAGAAGATTTAATATATCAATATTGAACTTGATATCAATATTGAAGATATCAATATATTGATGTCAAAGATTGCTGTTGGTGTTAAAATTAAATTTAACAAATGCCAAAATGTTCTAAAGGCCCCGAATTTGTTAGAATTTAAAATAACAACAACAACAACAACAACAACAACAACAACAACAACAACAACAACAACAACAACAACAACAACAACAATAACAATAACAATAACAATAACAATAACAATAATACTTAATGTTTTCAGTTTATCAAATGTTTTCCAATTTAAAACCAATATAAAAACCATCTGTAAATATTATATTGATGTCAAAGATTGCTGTTGGTGTTAAAATTAAATTTAACAAATCATACTTGAATAGCTTCATGTACAGTCGTTCTTTTGTCTGTCTACTTCCCTTAAGGAATATAAAATAATATATAAAAAAATAAATAAAAAATATATATAAAAAATTA
>CM055822.1:31919656-31945287 GCA_029582265.1 Zoroaster sp. YZ-2022
ATTCATGGATGATCCTCCAGCACTCTACTTAAGCAGCAGCATTTTCCAGAGTCCGGCATTCTCCTGAGGATGATCAGAGCATACTGCTCGAAACGTCGAGTTGTACCACCAGTTCTTTTCAGAACTAATTACTACTCAATTGAGATTCCACATGGTGTCACCGCAATTAGTCTTACTTATCATCCTCACCATGCAAAGCTACAAGTTTTACCTATCTAAAAGGATTGTTTGCTGGCAAAGTTGGGCAGTGACAGAAGTTATTATCTGTGACCTTAGTTAGGTAAGTTTGTTTTTAATAATATTAATAATATTATTCACCATGCACCCACAAGTATTACTGCAAGAAATTTCCATGGGAGTTAACTTGGGAACATTATATTTGACATGTCTGGGACTTGTTATCATCTTAAACATGAAATATTAACCCACTGGTTACTGTCATAGAAATAGTATAGTTTGTACAATCACGATGATATAATAGTAATAGTAAATGAAAGAGAATACAAAGTTGGTAGTTCCCAAATAAATTGAAGGTTTACAACTGTGTAACCCCTGAACCTTTGAAGTTGAATCCTAGCTTAACATAAAATAGTGGGATATGGGATTTATTATTTGAATGTTTTTAGGGGATGGTGTGTGGCTGATATTTAAGCACATTTAAAACATTTTTTTTACAATATTATCTTTCACTTTCTATAAATAAATTGTGTAATAATACATTTGACTTGTTATTTCACACATAATTAATTATAAATGTATTTAATTTTTTTAAAGGTAATAGCTACAGCTACATCTAGTGATCAGGACTCCTCCACCGAGCTACTTAAACCCCTCCTGCACCAGCATTCCACATTCTCCTTGAAGATGATCAAAGCATACAGATTGAAATGTTGAGTTAACCAAAGGTTCTTCTCAGAACCCTTACTACTCAAAAGAGATTATTTCAATATGTCATCAGTCATCACAAATCTTACCGTACTATATCTAAAGATGATGCTTCACATCTACATACTAGCAGAACTTGTTCAAGAGCATTAGATCTACTGTATCATTTACAGAAATACATTTTGGCATTATCCAATCCAAAATCCCTGCTAAGCCATGAAATATGTTGTTAATGTTAGTTAGATGTATAAATATATTTTTTATATTTTTTAAATTTACTATTTTATAAATAGAGAATTGGCTGTTGCAAACTGCTTACCAACCTAAAGGACGCATAGTATATAAATGCAAAATAATAGTTACTGGCCTTACATCTCAAACCTAGCGGGTTCTTTCTCTGAGAAAGAACTTGCTAGGTTCAAAACATAACTGAGGCCAATAACTACTTTTTTACATTCATACTATTTTATTAATTAATTCTTTTCTAGAAGAATGTTAAAAGCAAATATAAATTTTATATTATTCCAGGATAAAATAAGTTTGATACAATAATGAAATAAAATCTTCAGTTGCAATCCATATAAACCCACGGGAACACTGTGTTTTATTCATATAAATGTTACTTTTTAATCAGATTTTTTGTTTCATAAGGCAATTGAAAGGTTGTCATGGAATAGTATGCTAAAATTTCAACAGGTAAACATGAGAAAGTACTTTAAATTAATTGCTGAAGTGATGTTCTCTTCATTGCTTCCCTATCACTGTGTTTCAAACAAAATAGACGGGTGCCCCAACGACGGTATACAGGTAATCTGCACAAGAAGTCAGGATGCCATGCCGTTTCACAAAAACAAATCTTCAGGGGGCATGTACAGGGGGGTTAACGCTCTCAAATGATTTTTTGAGTATTTTTTCCTTGTTTCTTATAGGTTGGTACATATTTTAAGGGGGGCATCTAAAAAAAATTGGGTTAATACCCCCCCCCCCCCTACAGTACAAGAATGAAATTCCAAGTCTGCCACTGATGTATCCTACAACACAGTAATGGCGACTACCACACAACAGCGTTCAACTATCTTCATCCATTAAGAGAGACCATGATCAATATGCACACGTTTTTTTACATACCATCTCCTAATGGTCTGTACTCATGTCTACTGTCTAAAACTTATAATCGGCAAGGAGGGACTCGATCACCCCTGCTGTGCATGCACACGTGGAAACTCCCCCTTACAAAAAAGTTCTATAGAAGTGTATAGAATGCTGTATAGAGCTCTATAGAGCTCTATAGAGCTCTATAAACATTACAAAAATCTATAGAAACTCAAAAATAATTCTATCGAGTTATTACTTTCTATAGAATTCTATAGAACCAGTTATCTATAGAGACCAATCTCTATAGAATTCCACTGAGTAAGAATATAGAATTCTTAAGAAACATGTTTTTCTACAATAAGAATAGATGTGTAGAGAATAAGTGGACGAGTGACCCGACTAACGTAGGCGGGAGCAGGGGCTGTTGAGGGCGCTCTTTTAGTGTCGTATCAGATTATTTGAAAATGGCCTTAAATCATCCATTTTTACATATTTATTTTTTTTACATATGTGACCCGCTCTGCGAAAAAGGGTATTAAGGGACGCTATGCTATTACCCGTAAAGGGCTGTTCTATGTGGAGCGGGTGAAAAAAAAATTCACAACGTGATTTTTTTTGGGGGGGGGGGGTTATTGGTTTCTATTATATCAATACTTTCATAATTTATTTACAGAAATATTATTATTGATGAGTAAAGATGAAAAAACAAAAGTTTAAATTTTACACATTATGCAAATTAGCAAAAATATTTGAAAAAATACTTCAAGATGCTTGATAATTCAAATTTATATTGCACAAGCATTCCTAAAGGAGCTCAAAAGGAACATAACTGTTGCTATGGGCATTCAAGAGAGTTTCTTCTTAGCTCATTTCTTTTTCCACTTGCTGTGTTTAAAGGGCTGTATCTCTGAAGGCACTTCCGTTAATTTGTACAATATGAATATGCAAAAATCAGTATATCTCCAGAATGCAAAGGTTCAAACCTACACCAAATTAAAGCTTATAATGTAACCAATTCAGCTATGTATGTAACTCAATTTTTAAATTTTGTCCCATAATACCCATTTTTGTGGAGCCGGTCACATATTTAAACATATGGCCGCTCCCATTGCACTCTGGGATATATCCAATATGTAAATGATCTGACCTTACTTTGACATAGCTTTGCGCTCGAATCATTTTCAATGTTTAAATATGTAAAAATGGGTAATTTAAGGCCATTTACAAATAATTTACAGTTAATTTTATCATTAAAAAGGTAAGATTTTGATGTTTTCTTCTATGTTTATGTAAAAAGTACATTCAACATTTAAAATATTGAAATATAGATTATAATTGCATGCCACCATGACTAAAAAGAGTTTCGAAAAGACAGTATATATAAAGGATACATGTTCTATACATTATTAACTGGAGAGGATCAGGAGTGGTTGAAAAAAGAACCAAACTACGTATACGTCCAGGCAAGTGAAAAACATTGCGTACAATAAACAGTTGCATTGATTAATTCCAGTATCTGTAGATCCATCCCATAGCAGATGCAACGTTCCATCCATACAAAAATCCCGTTAAATGTACGGCACAATTTGTAAACTTCCACATTAAAATTTATGACGTCTTACATCTGTGGAAATTTACATCATAAAGACGTGTAACACAACGAGATTAACACGTGATTTTTACGTGTTTCTGCTATCAGGGCATGTCCGACTCATTATGTCCGCGGGTCCATTACGTCCGGCACATTACGTCCGCGGGCGCCTCAGTTGTATATGTATTGGCATGTTGCGGGTAGCAGTGTATATGCTGATGAACAGCATAATATTGTTTGTTTTAGTTAAGAATTGGCTGTTTCAAACTGCTTTTAACAACCATACCAAATCCGTTAAAACGGATTCGAAATCTGAAATTACAGATTTGTAATTTATTCTTCAGGTGCATCAATGGGCTTCGTACTTACAGTGCAAAAACTGGTATGTTAAATAGTACACCAGTGGTGCTCATAATGAAGCACGATAATTCAGACACTTTATTAAATTAACACCAGTGGTTTTTCACAACCCAATTTTGCAGTAGAGCGCTGTGACATGTAATTGGTTTTAACTTCCCCAACGTTACGTGTTCAAACATTATTTGAGGCCGCGGACGTAATGGGTCGGACATAATGGGCCCATGGACGTAATGGGTCGGACATAATGGGCCCGCGGACGTAATGGGGCCGCGGACGTAATGAGTCGGACATAATGGGCCCGCGGACGTCATATGTCGGATGTAATGGGCCCGCGGACGTAATGGGTTGGACGTAATGGGCCCACGGACGTAATGGGTCGGACGTAATGGGTCGGACATAATGGGCCCAAATTGGTTCGCGGACATAATGGTACTTGCGGACATTATGGTCCAGAACAATCGTCCTTTCACGGACTCCCAAATCACCTTTGATTTGGGAATTCAAAAAAGTATTTTTGTGAGGGTTATTTTGAAATACGTGAATATAACTATGGTTCATACCAGCTGAAGTAGTACAATGTTTTAAAAAAATGCGGTCAATTACTATGGCCAAAAAAGTCTCTGGTTTCTGGTCTCCGCGCGCGTTGCTGACGTCGGCATTTTGAAGTTTGGTCCCCGCGTATACAGTCATGTAGGCCCTATGACGTATAAATTGTTCCCTGTTGGCCAAAAAATAAATAAATACACAATTAGAAATGCGTCATCGCACCGATTTTGAAGCCGCCCTATGACCAGAAACTGGATACTTTTGGCCTATACTCGTGCTCGCAAGTAATGTTGTGCGATTACTAGAGTAGTGTGAATCAAGGTTTTTTTAAAATAGCGCCACCAAGCAACAGTAATTTCATGGTCAGCTTTACCTGGCAAGGTTAATTTGATAAAATGCCGCATTGTTTTTTTCTGGTACACTAGTTCAAACAGGGTCATTTGGCAGATAATCGTGACGTCATTGCTGTGGCCGGCTACCGTGGGGACGTGCAGTTAAAACAAACACATTATCGACTGCTGCAAACCACCTGTCAATATCTTGTGAATTAAGACTTTTATGGGGTGAAATTCATTGGCAATTTTATTGACTTGCAAATTTAAGGGCACAAACGTACCTTGGGCGACTTCAGACTCATTAGGTTGAATTTGATCAAAGCAATTTGGTGAAAGTGTTTTTGCTTTCTTAGCATAAGCATACACCATTGATAAAATGTCTACACCACTGGTAAAATATCTATTAAATGCATCCATATTACTTCATAAGAATGAAGAGATATGTATAGAAACCAACCTGTGAAAGTTTAAGTATATTTTGTTGTGTCATTCAGGTTTGTTTGTATGTTGAGAGCACGTTTTTCATTTCATTATTTTTTTTGGGGGGGGAGGGGAGGGGTTGACTACTTCCAAATTCCAGAAAGTAGGTCTGATACCGGGAAAAAGTCATAAAAAGATCGCATTAATCCAACACAAAAGTTGGGAAACATGTTTAATGTCATATTTTCCTTGGTTCAACCGTCCGATACTCGAAATCTGTGTCAGTAGATAACGTCTCAAAAGGATCAATTTCAAACAAAACAACATCATTGTTCTTTGTTCATTGCCCTGATCCCCTTCTTCCCTCCTGCACTACGAGTCATTGTACATAATAATTATAGACTACTAGTAGTACATTTCGAACTGTTTTTGTCTTCTGTTTTTACTGAATGGAGAGAATAAAGTTAAAATTTAAATAAATAAAGGTTGTTGTGTGGTAAGAGACCTGGAAAGGTTAAGAATAGTGAAAGAGTTTTCAACATCAAGACTGTTAGTTATAATAGAAGAATGTTGGTATTTAGTTTATAAGGGGTTGAAACATTTAGTTACAAAAAAACAAAATTTTCTCTCATATCAGTAGAATGAGTGCAGTCAGTGAACATGTAAAGTTCAGTTGTGTGTCTGCACACAATACAGATACAGTACACACAGTTCACTGTGGGGACAGTGTGTTTTATTTCTGCATCAATCTCGTTTTATATGAGCAGATATGTAAATGAGGGATCCTGTGTAAAAACTGTTAACCAATGAAATAGCTGTGTGTGTAAATGGTTGGAATATTTTAACTGTATGAATGTCCATTGGGAAATTTGTGGCAAAGTTGGAATTCTTGATTCTTTCAGCCAATCAAAGGGCAGTTAATTTATCCAATCAGTACACTAGATTGCACATAATGTAGCCATTGGGGGAGGTGTTACTTCTAAGAGGAAAAGTAGTGCACAAAATATTTGGGTATATTGTGGGTATTTTTAGTCACCCACCACCGCCCCTATCTTCGTCGTTCCCTTTCTCCCCCACAGTACAACTGAAAGGGAATGTCTAGCTGTGATTTGACTTTTGGAGAAGTGGCGATTTTACTTGGAAGGAAAGAGATGTCAGATCGTGACGGACCATCAGGCTTTGACGTGGCTTTTCTGGAAGGCACAGTTGACAGGCAGGCTCGCTCGATGGGTACTGCGGTTACAGGATTTCAGTTTTGATAGCACATACAGGTATCGTCGTGGCGAGCTTCATGTGGTGACCGACGCACTCTCACGTGCCCATGATGATGTCTTGCAGGTTGGTATTGTTCGATGTACCAATCTTCGTCAGACACCAACCAGCATGGTGGATGCTGACCCACCCCCCTCCGCCGGGAGCCAGCTATAGTCTTGGTTCAAAACTGTGTTTGTTTGTATATTTTTGATACACGATCCGACGGCGCTACACAGAACGCTACAATCACGAACCGCTACAATCACGAACCGCTATCTTGGGAATTTCGTAGAATCTACCCCCCAAAACGGGGGAAACCACTACGTATGCGTCAATTTGAAATGCTAGCGCGGCCCACATTGTTGGTGCACACGCGCATAAACAACAACGGACTGCCGTGTTCACTGATCGACAACTTCAGGATTGACTTCATTATATCATCAGATATCCTCTTTATTTAGTCACACAATAATAAACAACAGTAAACAATTGTTTGGTCAAGTAAAATAAAGTTGGTTAATAATGTGATTGTATTGGAATCTATGACGTCATAGAAAAGGCCATGAATTCCTCATTTTAAAGCTACCACTTACAAAAGGCTATCATATTTGTCTAATTACTATAGACATATACCAACTAAAAAATCACAATAAGAATAAGTCCTTCGAGATGGTACCAAAAAGTGAAATTTTAGCCCCTGGCTCATGGACTATCATGTACATTACATCTTTGTAGGGTAACAATCAGTCAGTTTATGTTACTTCCTAGTCAATGGCCCCAGATGAACATATTAGGCCCTGTGGTATTTCCTGTTATCATGCTCATGCATATTTATGAGATAACCATGCAGTGATGTCTGTGAATTAAATAATATAGCTATTTCACCATTGATTGATGAAAGCACGCAATGGCACTTACATGTCACCTACATGTAACACTCTCTGAATCTAATAATAATTATACACTTTGATATTTAAGCTGAAAACCACGGTTTCCAAAATAGCACTGCAGTGTGACAATGCAGTGTGAACTTTGCCCTCTAGCGGTGAAAATTATGCACTTGGGCTTTTAGGTGCCATTTGATAGTCGGTGCAAATGTGTACAGTGATCAATGCAATCTTGGAACATCTTTCTGGGATTTTGTTTTTAACAGTTTACAGCGGAAACCTCTGGTAACTATAGCAGAGTTGTAGTTCAGTACTTTTTCATGAGTACGAGTATGAGTACTTCCCTGCCCTGTCTTTCGTAGAATCCTTGCTGTCCCGAAGAGTGTCGCCTTTTGTAGTAATTATAATCTAACATATGTTCCTTGACATATTTCTCCAACGCCTCCACTCTCCCACTACCACAGGAACAGCCTTCACTTTGCCACAACTTGTGGAGTTCTCTCGCTAAATCCTGATATTTCTGTACCTTCTCATTCTCCTTCGATGCTACCCATCTCATCTTCTCATGCTTATCCAAGACAACAACATCCAGCCGTCTATGTTCTATAACATGATCTGTCTGGATGTCGAAGTCCCAGATAATCTTGACATGGTCTGTTTCTTCTGCCTTTTCCGGCACATGGTCGTACCACTTCGATTGCACCTTGACACCGTACTTCTTACACAAATCCCAATGGATTACCTTGGCCAACTTGTCGTGTCTGCCTTTGTACTCTGTCAATGGCTGACAATGCATTGGTTGACAATGTGAAATACAGTCTCCTCTGCCGCATTGGACATTCTGCACATCTGACTTCTCAGTCCTTGCCTTTATCACATTCGTCCGCAGAGACTGGTCTTGCGTTACAGTAATATAATCAGACCCTCGATTGTTTTCTTCAGTTCCTGAAACGTAAAGTTAATTGTGTGGTGCAGGGTATGCCGTCTGCGGATCTGGAGGAGACAAGACAAATTAAGACATCAACTTCATCGTCCAATAAGTCAGTAAGACATGAGGATCAGCAAAGAAACATAACATTGACTCTTAATTTGAACTTGTAGAGCAAGACCACATGCTGCTCTTTCTAGTAAGTTTGTGTTTATATAACAATTTATAATAATCTAAAGCAATTGCGAAAATAAATTTTGTTTAGAAACGAAGTTTTCATAGGTAATGTCCGAAAACTGGGCAAATTGGTTTGAAACGAAACAATTTTGTCAAACTTGTAGTGAAATGAGCATAATACAAACTTAGTTTCTGACATATTTGTTCAATATGTAAGTTTGCTAGAAAATATTGTATTTTACCTTTATAATCATTGGATGTAATGCATCAGACTAAAGTCACATATTTGTACAATTATTTTACACGGCGCTTGTTTTATTTATGCATTGGATGTTTAAGTAAAACGTTGCATTTCACTCCATAATTATGTAAATGTATTTTGTTACACCTATTTTGTATGAAACTTTCCCTCCATTATTTTGCACGAATAGAGCAACGAGGACACATTACTGTCCTCGTCGCTCCATTCGTGCAAAATAATGGAGCGAAGGATATGGAGGTCGAAAAGTGGACATCTGCTTTTCAGCTTTCTAAATAATGAAAAATGGACCAATCTTACCGTCACAATACAATGTCCGACGTAGGCGCCAGGTAGGCGCCAGGTAGGCGCGTTCCATTCAAAGAAGTGCAGGGAGGAATAATAATGTCACAGTGCGCTTCCGTTTGATCTGTGATGTCCGACGGTTATCGCATGCATTTTATTGGTGCATTGGTAGGATTCGTCCAATATTTTGTGGATAAGGGAGTAGATGTATCAATTAATCATCATCTGCTTTTCTTCAAGCACAAAGCAGACGTGTCCACTTTTTGGCCACTGTTGAGAAAACGTTCGATCCGCTTTTCGGGAAGCAGGAAGCAGAAAAATGGATTTGTCCAAAACGTTCGATCTACTTTTCGGGTTGTGGGAAACCAGGAAAGCAGATGTCCACTTTTAGGCCACTGTGTGAAAAAATTTCTAATCTGCTTTTCGGCTAGTTGAAAAGTAGAAAAATTGATTTGTCGAAAACGTTCGATCTACTTTTTGGGTTGTAGGAAACCAGAAAAGTAGATGTCCACTTTTTGACCGCCAGTGTAGGTGAACATGTAAAATCTGTTTTTCTTGAAACTGAAAAGCAGAAAAGTAGAAAAATTGATGTTACCAAAATGTTCAATCTACTTTTTAGGTGGAAGAAAAGCAGAAAAGTAGAAAAATGCACTAGCCAACAACGTTCAATCTGCTTTTTCGACCTCCATAGAAGGAACAATGGGACAACGTCACAGGAGGAGGTTAACCTCTCCTCAACCATTCCCAAGTCTTGCTACTCGCCACTTCTTAGGTACATCTCAGGAATCGGCCGTGAAGTGGTTTTCCTGCTAATATTGTGTTCTTTCTTCTCTTCTTTGTTTCTTGATTCTTGACATCCGAGGGTCAGGATGTCGTTATCCACAGATACATTATCAGGATCTCAACAAGTTGGATGGCACATCCAGAGTTCTGTACACACCATACCAAAAATGTTCACTTAGAACAAACAAATTTGTTAAATAAATTTTATGCACGACATGGCATTGAGCCCAATATAAAGGGTTGTTATAACAATTGTCTGCAGTGTTACTTTTGTAATAACAGGTGACAAAAGGTTAGACTAGTTTTACGATATATTATATTTCTTGATTAAACAAGTGAATTGTTTAAAGTGTTGAAAAGGTTTACTTTTGAAATAAATTAATGTTAAGTTGCACTGAAAATGAACGGTACTAAAAACGTTTCTTCTTAAATTGTGCCAATTCTTAGCCATACCATTTTAACATTATTAAGTCCGATCAGGAAGAAATTATCTCCAATTGGGTCTAGTTGGAAAAAGTCCAATTAATTTCAATTGGGCTTAGTTAGAAACAGTCCAGTTGGGTTCAGTTGGATCTAGTTGGGAAAAATCCAACTGGGTCCAACCGGGAAAAAAGTCCAATTAACTCCAGTCGAATCCAATTAGGTCTAAAATGAGTTGGAAAAAAATCCAACTGAATCCAATTGTGTCCAATTAGTTTTGTGCCAATTCCCATTCTTGGAAAACTTCCAATTGGTTCCAATTGGGTCTAGTTGGAAACAGTCTATTTTGGTACACTTGGATCTAGTTAGAAAAAGTCCAATTGAGTCTAGTTGGAAAAAGTCCAATTGTGCCAATTCACATTCTTGGAAAAATTCCAATTGGTTCCAATTGGGTCATATTAGAAACATTCCAATTAAGTCCAATTGGATTTAGTTGAAAAAAAGTCCAATTGGGACAATACTAGTTGAAAAAAGTCCAGTTGGGTACACTTGCATCTAATTAGAAAAAGTCCAATTGGGTCCAATTGGGTGTAGTTGGAACCAATTTTGTCTAGTTGGAAAAAGTCCAACTGGGTCCACTTCTGGGAAAAAATCGAATTATCTCCAATCGAGTCCAATTCGGTCTAAAATGAGTTGGAAAAAATCCAACTGAACCCAATTGTGTCCAATTGGTTTTGTACTAATTCTCAATCTTGGAAAAATTCCAATTGGTTCCAATTGGAAAATTGAATTGGAAATTTTGGTTAAGGGTGAAGAAAAACCTGTGAGTACCTACAAATGAATGGGTGCGAATATGTATTCGTTTATCATATCAGAACAATCCCTAAAGCCATAGCCAGCCCAGATAACTCAGAGAACCACCACGTTTTACAACTTCTTCCTTAGATTGTACTTCCATGATGCAAACCTTCAAATCTTTTGTCGACTGCTGCTAGTTTAGGGAAGGAACAACATTGCAAATGTTGGCAAAATGTTTCTATGGGTATGCTTACTTTACTTGAATCAAACTGTGAAATTCATGATGAAAGTGTAAACGGGCATTAACAATTTTTACAGAAAAACAAAAAAAGTTGCTGTCGGCAATTTTTTGGACATTTGAATTTGTTTGTGTTTTCTCTGAAATGAGAGGTCTTCGATCAGACAATAACTTCACATCGAGTTGACTTCCAGATAATAATTAATTAATTTTAAGAATGAAAACAGTTTCTCCGTACCCGGTGACATTAACACTCCACCATTAACACTCCACAACAATCCCTGTGTTTCCCTACCTGTATTCCAGTGTTTTGTAAAGGCATGGTAAAGGGGTCTCTTTTGACGATCACTGATCCGGGAGATGTTAAGTTTCTCCGTACCTGGTGACATTAACATTCCACTATTCAGCGACAATCCCTGTGTTTCGCTAAATATAAATATCTTGAATTCAGTAACCCGGTACCTGGCATTGTACAGTGTGGGCTAACTGCGTTCCAGTGTTTTGTAAAGGGGTCTCTTTTGACGACCACTACCGGATCCGGGAGGTTTAGTTTCTCCGTACCCAGTGACCGTACACTCTACCATTCAGCATCAATCCCTGTGTCTCGCTAATAATAAATCACTTGAATTCAGTCACCTGGTACATGGCATTGTACGATGCGTGAGGTACCTGCGTTCCATATGTTTTGTAAATGGGGTCTCTTTTGCACCTGGTGACATTAACATTCCACCATTCAGCGACAATCCCTGTGTCTTGAATTCAGTCACCCGGTACCTAGCATTGTACGGTGTGAGTTATAGACCGTGGGACGATCATCTAAAATGTTGTTCAATATAGGAGAACTGTGCACAAATTCTACGGAGAAAAGATTTGTACACAAACCAATGGGAAACATCTTATCCACTGGCGTAAATCCGTGATGAAAAGTGGGGAGATGATAGCTTGAAGTTCTGCAGTCGACAACTAATCAGAATCTTGCGGCTACAGTACAGCTAGTACATGTGTTTTTATTTTTATTTTTATTTTTATTTTTATTATTATTTAATTATTTAATTATTTAATTATTTAATTATTTAATTATTTAATTATTTAATTATTTATTTAATTATTTAATGATTTAATTATTTATTTAATTAATTAATTAATTAATTAATTAATTAATTAATTAATTAATTAATTAATTTATTTATTTATTTATTTATTTATTTATTTATTTATTTATTTATTTATTTATTTATTTATTTATTTATTTATTTATTTATTCTCCAATGGAGATATACGTCTCCTTTTATTTCAAATTCACCAATACTTTTATACAAATCAATACATACAATGAATAACGTAAATAACAAAATACATACACAAAACAAGTATATTTACAATGGAAATTTACAAATTTTTTACATTAAAATGAAAAAAACAAAGAAAACAACATTGGACAAAAGGGGGGGGGTTAAAAATCTGATCAGAAATACGAAGTTGAATTACGTAAATGTTTTTCCCCACAAAATGGCTATTAGAAGCAGAATTTCAAAGTATCATTTTGTTGCACACACAAAGCCTTGTTTTTTAAATAAAGTTGAGCGAAGTCATAGTGCGGGAGCCTAATTTTTTCTTGTTTTATTGAAAGTTTCAGACTATTCTTGTAGTGTGTCAGGATATTGATATGTTTAGCCGTTTTAATTTCCATACTTATTTGGCATCTGTTCTTCCATATTATTCTATGGAGCCTTCCTATTAGCAAGAGTGACATTGGTTGAACCCCTTTCCCTATCCCCAGAATAATTATTTTATCATTCAGGTAGAATTTTTTATCCTTTATATACTTCTTCAACATGTGTTCTACAAACATCAAGGATTCTACAATTTTCTCACAAGTGAGAAAAAGGTGTTCAATTGTTTCTTTTTCAGTCTTACACAGGGGACATTTGTCATCGTCAGTAATCGCCAACTTATAAAGTTTGTCTTTCGTTGGCAGAATTCTGTGTTTTAGTTTGTACCATAAATCTCTATCTTCGTGTTCAAGTAGGTGACAGCTTCCATTTCCCCAAATATTGTTCCAGTTAGGAGTTTTCACAAGATTAAATACTTTTTCCCAAGCTTTCTCAGCTGTTGGGGGCAGATAATATTTATAAACAAGACTAAGATAAACAGATTTGACTGTAATTTCTGATATTGTTCTAACACTGTCATTTATGTTATCTTCAATGGTAGCATGGTTTAATATATGATTGGGGGGTCCCTCCCTATCTTCTTTTATGTAATCTGCCTTAATAGTTTTCTTCAATCCTGCTACTATTCTACCGGCATTAATAGGTAATATGTTGCACACGTTGGCTAGAACACTATACGATATAATTTGACCATCAAAGATAACTTGTTTTAGACAGTTTATACCTTGTGGTTTCAGAATTTTGCTATCCATTTCTTTCCGAGGATCTCCCGTTATAATGTTATTCTTCCATAAAGGTAATCTGTGAGTTTCATTAACACACATTAAATCATCATTAAACTTTCCGCCTGCCACCTTAAACAGGGAAATTAATTCTCTATAAATAATTTGTGTGCTTGGAACAATGACACCTGAATTATCAAGAACGTACCAACCAAGGTTATTATTTCCACTGGATTTGTATAAACAGTACTTAAAAAGATGTCGCCATTTACCGGTTCCTTTCATGTATTTTTTAAGAACATTAATTTTCAGGGCTTCTAATTTTAGACGAATATCAATAACTCCAGTTCCCCCCAATTTTGTGGGTGCCGTGATTGTTTTCCTCTTGATTTTGTCAGGCTTATCGTTCCAATAAAAGAACCATTTAATCTGCTCCATCTTCCTCACATACTCATCTGGACATGAAATAATAGCCCCATAATAAGACAAACCGGCTCCGATTAAACTGTTGATAATGACAGATTTACCTTTCATGGTTAATCGTCTTCCTTTCCATCTATTAAGAACTGATTTCATTTTGTTTATTCTAGGTTCCCAGTTTTTATGAGAGTTATCCTCATTTCCGAAAAAAATTCCGAGAATTTTCAAACTGTCATTGACCCAAGAAAACCCCCCGGTTTGTCTATTCTGTTTTTCCATGTTCCAATCCACAAACCTTGCGACTTCTGGGTATTAATTTTTGATCTAGAACCTTTACTGTAAGTTTTAAAGATTTTATTCAAGATGTCAAATTCCTTATTGTCGGTGATGAATATTGTTGTATCATCTGCATGCTGAATTAATTTCAAACGACACTCTGTGTCAGGTAATTGAATTCCATAAATATTTACATTTTTCCTTATCAAACTGGCTAGCCCTTCTGCGCAAATGGAGTACAATAATGGAGACAATGGGCAGCCTTGTCTTATTCCTCTGGTGACTTTGAAAGGTTCAGTTATAAAATTATTGACTATTATCGCACTCGAAGGATTACTGTACAATTTCTTTATCCACTTAATTAAACCATTTGGAATACCCATTTTAGCCATAACAGAAAACATATATTTCCATTCAATCCTATCAAAAGCCTTTTCTTGGTCTATACTTAGGATAGCAGCATGTTTGTTCTCGCTGTTGATGTAATAAATAGTATCTCTTAAAGTCATTAGATTATCATGAATATTTCTGCCTTTCACACCACATGACTGGTCGTCACAAATAATATCAGGCATAATTATTTTCAAACGGTTAGTTATAATTTTGGCAATTATTTTATAATCAACATTCATAAGGCTGATTGGTCTCCAATTCTTTAAATCACACCTTTCTCCTTTGTTTTTAAAAATAAGACGTATAAGAGCTGTATTCATCGAATCAGGAAGTGCATCAGTA
Organism: Zoroaster sp. YZ-2022; assembly: GCA_029582265.1. Lineage (NCBI taxonomy): Eukaryota > Metazoa > Echinodermata > Asteroidea > Forcipulatida > Zoroasteridae > Zoroaster > Zoroaster sp. YZ-2022. The sequence continues at coordinate 31,934,744 of CM055822.1, forward strand.
TTTGTGCAGGTTTGAATTACCTCCATGAAATCATGTTTTATTAGAGGCCAAAAGGTTTGATAAAACTCTACTGTTAACCCATCTAATCCTGGAGATTTACCCTTATTCATTTGATTCAGTGCCTGAAAGGTTTCAATTTCATCAAATTCTTTTTCTAGGGTCGAGGTGATATCATTATTGAAATTTACTTCATTTATAGCCTCTAGAGTAGTTTGCATTTGATCATTATCAATTGTTTCAGTTGAATACAGCTCCTTGTAAAAATAACTAACACACCTACACATAGAAATTGGTTCATCGTGAAATTTACCATTATTGTCTTTTATATATGTTAAAACATTCTCATTGACCCTTTGTTTCTCCGAGTTTAGGAAATATCTACTTGGTTTTTCTCCATCTACTCGCTTGGTGATGTGTAATCTGATACGAGACTTTTCGAATTGTTTCATTTCATGTTTTTTTAATTGGTTCTCAATTTCATTGATCTCATCGGGGGGACAAGATGGCCTTGCCAATAAATTATTGAAAGTTTTTTGTAAGTGGTTGTGATAGTGTTTTTCTTTCTTATTTTTTTCAAAACCGTAATCCTTAATAATTTCTTTTAGTTTCGTTTTGCCCATGTCCCACCAATTTAAAATATTGCCATAAGCATGTTTCTTTGTTTTCCAGTAGCCCCAAAATAATTCAATTCTGGTTTTGCACTGTTCATCATCTAGAAGGGAATTGTTACATACCCACCTCCCGGGTCCACGGGTGGTATCTTGTTTGTTAAGGCGAAAGTTAACGTTTCTATGATCTGTGGTACCCATAGCAGTCAAATTAACATCTGTAACTAAATGAAGAAGTTCGTTTGAAATAAAGAAATAATCAATTCTGCTAGGTCTTTTCAAGACTTTGTGATAAAAGGTATGGCCATTATCATTGGGATATATAGTCCGCCAAACATCGTACATTTGGTTCTCTTGGATAATGTTTTTAAGTCAGAAACACTCCTATCATTTGTTTTTATTTCGTCAAGTTGACAGTTAAAGTCGCCTGCTACTATCCAATTTTCCCCTTCTTGTAAGCGTTTCATTAAATCTTGAAAAAAGTATTTTCTAGGGTACATAGAATTAGGAGCGTACACTGACATAATTGAGAGATTAATAGATTTCCATGTAATATCTGCTTTAACCCAACGACCTTCCGCATCTTGTTCTTGATTAGTTAGTTTAAGTCCACTTTTGTTTGACGTAAGTATAGCTACCCCCTTTGAATTTGTTTGACCATGGTTAAAGTAAATATCTCCTCCCCATTGTTCACGCCATAAAGTTTCATCCTTTAAATTGCTATGAGTTTCTTGGAGACAAATTATATCATGTTTTTCTCGTAAAAGGTGTTCGAACAAAACTTCTCTCTTTAAATTGTCCCTCAGACCGTTCACATTGAGGGTAGCTATTCTAATCATTAAAAGTAACAGAAGTGCGACATAAACCATGAATCAGAAGAAATATTTAGGGCTGATAACTCACTTAAAAGTCGCTTCTTCCCCTTCCTCTTCGGTTTGTGTATGGCATGGATCTATTCGAGATAGCGATTGTCCCTGTTCCTCTCCTTTTTCGGAAACGTTGAATTCCTTGTTTTACCCATGGCACTAAGTCTTCGTTCTGTGGATTGGCTTCGACTGGATTGTATGTCTCCATTGATTGCTCAGAATCGCTGTTTTGCAAATCGTCTTCGTAGTTAGGGGGTCGAGTTCTTTCCGGGTTTTCCTTTTTCCAGTTTTGCCTTTGCCTTTAACAGCATCGGCCCAGTTCTTTGTCTCCGCGTAATTGATTTTGCTTTGTTCAGTTGTGTCGCTCGTTCGTTGTTTTTGAGGTGTAGGTCGAGTTGATGGTCCTGCCGTGTCTTCTGATGACCGATTCCGCTGAGAATCATGTTTTGGGTTGTTCACATTATCCGCCTTATGCGTTGGTTTGTCGACTTTTGCGGGGTCCTTCTCTACCGGTTTCTTTGCAGTTGAAGGCGTCTTCTCCGTCTGTGTTGTCTCGTTCTCGTCCGTTGCTTGTGGTATGTTGGTTCTGATTTCTATATTCTCTTCTGGTTGTTCGTTAGCTTTTTCACTTTGTGTTTCCGCTTCTTGTGGGTCGTTTTCAATGTTCTTGTTCATTTCTTCCAGCTTTCTTGCCTTTTGTGGAGGTTCTTCCTCATCTTCTGCGTCCTCGAAATCACTGACTCTTCCTCCATCTGTATCATTTCCATCCGTGCTCGGGTCCTTGTCTGGTGGAGCTGTGGCGTCAATTTCGTCTGCCCCTTCTTCATCTGTAGGAATCCCAAAAGCCAGTTTTCGCTGTGTTTCTTTCTTGTCTCCTATGTTGTTCTGCTCTATGTCCTGGCTTACCACACACAAAACATTTTCCTTGCATGTTGCAATCTCTTGCTATGTGTCCTGGCTGATGGCACAGTCGACAGGTTCTGATTTGGCCTAGATGTCTTATCGGCAACGTGAAGTTTCCAACTCGCAAGAAGCTGGGAATGGTTTTTTTTAACGCTCTTTATAAGCATACTTCTCACACCTGTTTCTACTGTGTCGTCAAAGCTGTGGTACTGGCGTCGCATGTTGGCTACTGTACCGTATGGTGATAAGGCAGCAGCAACAGTTTGATCTGACATCTCGTAGGGCGCTGTCACGTATGCCACCAACGAGTCCTGAATACCTGCTCTTTCGCACGGAATAAGCATCCCTTGAATTTTAATTCCACTGTGTGCGACTTGTTCACAATGCATTTCATTATTAAAGGACACGTTGAACCATCCTGTTTTGAGTTCCGCTATGCATTTAATTGTTCCAGTAGAGTCTATTTCTTTGCCAGTTGCGTAATAGACTTCCTCAGGTGTTACGTGAAAGCCTCGCGGGTTGAATCGTATTGTGTTTGGTCTTTTCAAAGCGTCCCTGTAGAAAGTGTAGGTTGACATGATGGCTGATGGTAGAGGCAAGATGGCGTCGGCGTACCTATACGCCTAGCCCTTTGCCTATTTCCAAAAAACTGCTTCAAACCTTGTTATTTGTAGGTAACTTTCCAGCTGTAGTCTTGTTTTTGTCTATGTTCTTAGTGCAAAACGTACCTTTAGTTCAGAGTATCGGAGAGGTCCACAAATTGAAGAAAAAAGGCTGTTTTTCGAGAGCAGGATGTAAAACACGACTTGCGCCTCGAACGCTTTATTATTATTATTATTATTATTATTATTATTATTATTATTATTATTATTATTATTATTATTATTATTATTATTATTATTATTATTATTATTATTATTATTATTATTATTATTATTATTATTATTATTATTATTATTATTATTATTATTATTATTATTATTATTATTATTATTATTATTATTATTATTATTATTATTATTATTATTATTATTATTATTATTATTATTATTATTATTATTATTATTATTATTATTATTATTATTATTATTATTATTATTATTATTATTATTATTATTATTATTATTATTATTATTATTATTATTATTATTATTATTATTATTATTATTATTATTATTATTATTATTATTATTATTATTATTATTATTATTATTATTATTATTATTATTATTATTATTATTATTATTATTATTATTATTATTATTATTATTATTATTATTATTATTATTATTATTATTATTATTATTATTATTATTATTATTATTATTATTATTATTATTATTATTATTATTATATTATTATTATTATTATTATTATTATTATTATTATTATTATTATTATTATTATTATTATTATTATTATTATTATTATTATTATTATTATTATTATTATTATTATTATTATTATATTTATTATAATATTTATATAATATTTATATTATATTTATATTATATTTATATATAATATATATATTATATTTATATTATATTTATATATAATATATATATATATATATATATATAAACGGTTCGCGAGCAAAGAAAAATTGGCTGATGCCGGACTCGAACCCGCGACCTCTCGAATACCAGACGAGCGCTCTACCAACTGAGCTAACCAGCCCCTATGTTGGTGGGCGGTCCACTTATGCCAATTATCTATTGCTCTATGGGGCCAGGTCAGAGGCCAAACCATATCTGCCGAGTAGCCAGGGATCAAGCCCCGGTCAGATGCAAACAACCCGGGTAACGGCAGTAGCGGGGATCACACAATTAACGGGACACAAGCCTTTTATGTGGTTGTACACAAAGTAGATTTATATAGAGAAACTGACCTGAAATATTATAAACGGGTAGCGAGCAAAGAAAAATTGGCTGATGCCGGACTCGATCCCGCGACCTCTCGATTACCGTACGAGCGCTCTACCAACTGAGCTAACCAGCCCCTATGCTGGTGGGCGGTCCACTTATGCCAATTATCTATTGCTCTATGGGGACAGGTCAGAGGCCAAACCATATCTGCCGAGGAGCCAAGGATCAACCCCGGTCAGATGCAAACAACCCGGGTAACGGCAGTAGCGGGGATCACACAATTAACGGGACACAAGCCTTTTATGTGGTTGTACACAAAGTAGATTAATATGGAGAAACTGACCTGAAATATTATAAACGGGTAGCGAGCAAAGAAAAATTGTCTGATGCCAGACTCGAACCCGCGACCTCTCGATTACCGTACGAGCGCTCTACCAACTGAGCTAACCAGCCCCTATGTTTGTGGGCGGTCCACTTATGGCAATTATCTATTGCTCTATGGGGCCAGGTCAGAGGCCAAACCATATCTGCCGAGTAGCCAGGGATCAAGCCCCGGTCAGATGCAAACAACCCGGGTAACGGCAGTAGCGGGGGTCACACAATTAACGGGACACAAGCCTTTTATGTGGTTGTACACAAAGTAGATTTATATGGAGAAACTGACCTGAAATATTATAAACGTGTAGCGAGCAAAGAAAAAATGGCTGATATTTATATATAGGCCTATTATCCCGCACCCCCACCCCCGGATTTACGCCCATGGGAAAGGCTCCTGGCTTTGGGGTTATCTTTGGCAGCCTTGAGCAAAGTTAAACGGCTTGAGGTGAGACTTCATAATTTCGTGATTTATTAATGTGCAACTTTTCGACTTCGCGAATTTTGTAATCGTAGTTAGTAGGATATTCTACGAATTTTAAGTACAAAAATAAATAGCTTCTTTAGGGAGACCACAGAACTAACGTATTTGTGGGATCATCCCAAGGCCTAGCACCTGTGTTAAATTGTTCTATAAAGTGTCTATTTTGACGACCACTGCTCCATCGTCTGCTTTTGTCCATAAAGCCAAAAATATATCGCAGTGTTTCTGATAATGCATCAAGCCATCATGCATTGTCTAGTCAGTATGAAAGAAATAATATTATAATCAAGCCCGGTCCAAACATTTGTTAAGCTCTTTAAAACAAAACACCCGTCAATATCTTGTGAATTAAGACTTTTATGGGGTTGAATTCATTGGCTTTTACTATTGATCTGCACTGTGCAAAGCCATGATTAAGGGGCCGTTACACAAACGTACCTTGAGCGACTTCAGACTCATTTTGTAAGAGTGGGTCCATTTTAAGGCTCGTGTAGGTTGAATTTGTTCAAAGCAATGTGGAGATTATACAAGTGTTCTTTACCGTTGGTAAAATGTCTATAAATGCATCCATACTTTATTATAATAATAACAAGAACAAGAACAAGAACAACAAGAACAAGAACGACAAGAACAATAATAATACGAGATGACGAAGGATGGATGCAGGATTTTAATCATCTGCTCTTCATGGACGACCTGAAGTTGTTTGCGAAGAACGAGAAAGACATTGATTCCTTGGTGGAGACTGTACGGATCTTCAGCGAAGACATCGGCATCGGCATCCAGTCCAGACGATAATGCCTCGTTACAACCAGGCCAAGCTCCTCGCCGGAGTGTTGATGCTCAGCTTCAGGCCAATGCAGACAATATCCAGAAATTGTCAACATCTGTAAGCACCATACAAGATATGCTGACATCACTGGTACATTCCCGTGACTTGAGGTGACAGCTCAGTACGACGATATGTTTGAGAATGAGATCTTTAGTCAGGATTCGGTGGGTAACACCGCGATCGATCCAGCTCAGTCCGAGTTCGATCCAGCTCAGTCGGAGTTCGATCTGACCAGTGTTCTGGCAGACAACCAACTTAATGCAGCGAAAAGCTGATTTAGATATTCTCCCAAGTGAAGATATTTATAATGAAAGCGAGGCCAGAGGCCCTGAGGTGTTTACTAACTTAGCAGAAGGAGCTATAAAAGCTGTAACTCTGCCCATAAAAAATAAACACTGCCCATAAAAGATGCGGTGGCCGTTTCGGCACCGAGAATAGACAGTGAACTTTGGGGAATTATCCCCGCAACAGCCAGATCCAAAGATGTTGCTCTGCAGCAAATACAAAAACACGTCATTAAGGTTTATTACCTTACTTGAATATTCTCTCGGAATTGCGGGACTCGACCAAGTCTGGCCAAGATATTGACATTGAAAGACTAAAAGATTTGGCGTTGGATGGCATTACCCTGGCAGGAAATGCCTCTTTTGAATTGAGTATTAAAAGAAGAGAAGAACTCAAAAATGTTCTGAACCCAATGTATTGTAACGGAAAGTGAAAGACTATACCAGTCTAATATTATAGATTGTGTGTGACCTCACGTTGCGCGCGCTGATTGGGCATGCGCGTAGCTGTGCGTTGGCATGCATGTGGGCCGCGCCGGGCGTGGTTGCCTGCTTTATGCCATAGCGCCATGGGTGGTGATGACTGTAGCTGCCAGCATAGAAAGACGTAAGTTTATTGCCTTAGCTCTGGCCGGGTGTATGTCGCTGACTGTACTAGCGGTGCATTAGCTGCATAGTGAATACAAAGTTGTATGAGCTGTAGGCTACGTTGTAGATGCTATAGCTTGCATAGCTGACGCGTAGCTGGTACAAAGCTTTGGAAGCTATACATATTATACATATATATATAGCTGACGCTAGCGTGCATTGCTGACGCATAATGAGTACAAAGCTATACAAACTGTATACACGGCTAATGCTCTCATGTAGTGCTGATGCTAGTAGTGTGCATTATTGATGCTGTTGTTTAGTGCTGATGCTAGTGTGCATTGATGACGTGTGGTGTAATGCTGATGCGAGCTGCGTGCTTTTCATTGCAACCTTACCTGTCAATTATACATTGAAATTAAAACGGAAGAGGACCCAGGTGTAAATAAATGAACCAATTCCAACCCATCACAGTAATGTTGCTAATTATAATTTGAATAAATCATATTGTTGTACCGACAATTCTGTTTTCAGGTGCCTTGTTTCTCCGAGTAACTGTGTGCTGGCATAGACTTAACAATTAGTCACAATTGGTGGTAGATTTCCATCAAAACGGACTCATACCCCTGGCCCAGAGATCGCTCCGAGTGGTATCTCGCCTAGGGAAGAATCTTAGTTTGGGAGAATTGTTGTCACCACAAATGGTGTCTGACTTGACCCTATCGAACTTAGGTTGAGCCCAGGAAACCCGCCACAGTATCAAGGCACGGTTCGCGCAGTACTCCGATTTCGGAAATGTTGTTTTGCAAAGATATAAATGCTGCTATGAAGCAAGTAGCTGAGGCTTACAAAGCCGGCCAAAATCTGACAACAGGCGAGAGTAAATATGATCAATCCTATCGCCGTTATGTACCGTAACCAGCAGAGAAGGGGTACCACCGCCAACCGCGGATTACTGATAAAGATAGACGACGTTGGCGTCACTCTACCAGGTCTTCAAACAGCTCGACCCACTATCAAGGGCGACATGATGGTCACAAAACTGCCAACAAGCCTTCCACTGCAACAAGGCCTACTGAAAAAAAAAACGGGTATGTAATCTCAAACCCACTTCTTTCTTCATCAGCAAACTGGTCTCAAATCACTTCAGATAGTTAGATTTTAAATACAATATCGGGCTGCAAGATAGATTTTGTTGCCTGTCCAGTTCAACCTACAAAACCAAACAGGATAAGTTTTTCCAAGAAGGAAATACTTACGGTTGATACTGAAATCATTGAACTTCGACACAAAGGTGCAATCCGACAAGTGTCATCAACCAAATGCCGGTTTTTATCCAATATTTGTTGATACCCCAAAAATCGGGTGAATTAAGACCAGTTATTAATCTAAAAGATCTCAATAAATTTGTTTCATACGAACATTTTAAAATGGAAAATATAAAGCTTGTGAAAAATATAATAATAATGTGTGGACTTATATAGCGCACGTATCCACCAACTGAGTGGTGCTCAAAGCGCAGTATATTATTACCCGGCTCATAAATCATTCCTGAAACCATCTCAGCTCCCTGGGGAGTATACAGCTCAATTGCTGTCATTACAGCGCATATAGGGCTAATCAACCAACTCTGCCCTCACAGGTACCCATTTAACCCCTGGGTGGAGAGAAGCAATTATGGTTAAGTGTCTTGTTCAAGGACACAAGTGTCACGGCCGGGATTCGAACCCACATTCTGCTGCTAACACTAGAACTTGAATCCGGTAAGCTAGACCGCTCGGCCACGACACATTCAAAAGAATGATTTTCTCACATCAATTGACCTGAAAGATGCTTATTTTTCCATTCCCATATGCAAGCAAGATCAACCTTATCTTTGTTTTTCGTGGGCAGAAAAGTTTTACTGCTTTACTTGTCTTCCCTTTGGTTCATCGGCCCCACGAATTTTCACAAAAATTATGAAACCCATGGTGGGAACAGCAAGAAGTAGAGGTGTTCGTCTTGTCATTTATTTGGATGGTATCCTAATCATGTCATCATCTAAAGAGGAGAGTATCCAAAATACATGTACACAATTTATGGTAAACCTTCTTCAGAATCTGGGTTTTGTGATAAATGACAAAAAAATCGTGTATTATCCCTAACACCAAAATGACTTACTTTGGATTTGAACTTGACTCGCAATCAATGACAATACATGTTCCTAAGACTAAGGTGGCCAAAATCAAGTTTAATGGCAAGCAATTAATTTCTAAGTAAGACTAATTGCGGTGACACCATGTGGAATCTCAATTGAGTAGTAATTAGTTCTGAAAAGAACTGGAGGTACAACTCGACGTTTCGATCAGTATGCTTTGATCGTCCTCAGGAGAATGCCGGACTCTGGAAAATGCTGCTGCTTAAGTAGACTGCTGGAGGATCATGCCATGAATGGATGCTGGAGGATTAGTTCGTTGAGGCGCGCAGGCGGGAACTGTTGAGACTAGGATCCTAGGGGTGAGGAGTGTGTGCTCACTGAACTGAATCAGTTGTTAACAAGCACAGGGGGAAGGAGGGTGGTCAGCGGCGTAGCCACGGGGGGACCTGGGAGGGGCACGTGCCCCCCACAAATTTCCAGTGCCCCCCCCCCCCACGAAAAATCATCATAGTGCCCCCAAAAACAGAAAAGAAAAAGAAAAGGGAAAAAACCCATACCCCTGGGCCCCCACTGAAAAGCAATGCCCCCCCCCCTGTGCCCCCCCCCCCCCCACTGAAAAAGTCCTGGCTACGCCGCTGAGGGTGGTTGACTTAGGATATAGGAGATCCCTCAGTCTGGGGTGGGTTATGGACTTTGGATATAGAAGATCCTTCAGTCTGTAGTATTGGTCGCCAAATGTCGCTGATGAAAAAGCCGATGTCCTGTGGCACAGTGTCGTGTTTGACGATCTCGATGGCCTCTCTGATGCGTCTGGGGTGCCATGCGTCGATGGGTGTGATGAGTTGGGCTGCCTGCCAGTAAATTTGGTAGTCCTTGATGTGCGAGTGCTTGACGATGACGGACTTCTCGAAATCTCCTCTGCGGCCGTGTGCTCGGTGTTCCTTCAATCTGATGGGGAGGTTGGGTCCTGTTTCGCCGATGTACACCTTACCGCACTCACAGGGGATCCGGTAGACTCCCGCTCTGTTGTTTGGGTCCGGTTTGTCCTTATTGGTGTGTAGAAGTCCTTGGAGTTTGCTGGGGGCTGAGTGGAACACATCGATGCCTGCTCGTCGGAGGATGCGCTGTAGTTTGTGAGACGTCGACCCAAACAACAGAGCGGGAGTCTACCGGATCCCCTGTGAGTGCGGCAAGGTGTACATCGGCGAAACAGGACGCAACCTCCCCATCAGATTGAAGGAACACCGAGCACACGGCCGCAGAGGAGATTTCGAGAAGTCCGCCATCGTCAAGCACTCGCACATCAAGGACCACCAAACCGACTGGCAGGCAGCCCAACTCATCACACCCATCGACACATGGCACCCCAGACGCATCAGAGAGGCCATCGAGATCGTCAAACACGACACTGTGCTAGGCTTGGGCGATGACACGATAATATCGAATATCGCGATATTTTTTTTTACGCGATTATGATATCGAGAACTTTTTAAATCATCGAGATATCGGCAGATCGCGATGAAAAAAATATATCGCGATGAAATAAAATTATCGTGAAGAAAAAAAATATATCGCGATTAAACAAAATCCTTGATTGTC
>CM055822.1:31945787-31948287 GCA_029582265.1 Zoroaster sp. YZ-2022
TCTAAACCCCAAAAAAGGTAGTTAATCATCTCTTTACGCTAATATAGATCTAGAGCGCACAACAAAAAGTCAACCACTTTAAATTATATTAACTCCCAGCATCTGAAATACATAGCTCATACTGGTCGGTGGAAAATACAAATTTGACCAAGCTTAGTTTATTTTTTTTATTCCCAGAGTCCTGATACCATCGAGAGATCCCTGACAGGTATCTCAACACTTCTGGGTGATATTTATATGAGCAGATTAAAGAGAAACACAGTCAAAGACTGGTTTTGTGTCCTAGGAGTCCTGAATTCATATGAAGCCTAAAAGCTTCAAAATGAGGACCTGAACTGTACTGTACTGTACCGAGCGACGTCACAATTTTCGTCACTTCCGACTCGGGCTTTGAAACACCAAAGAGTGTACAATCTTTTCAGCGAATCTTCTGCTGCGAGTTTAAACTATGAAAAATCCATGGTTCTAGGATTCGGCTCATGGACCGGACTAGCGCGACAAGCCCCTGAACTCTCACTGGAATAATCAGGGCTCACTTTTCTGGAGTTCACCTGGGAAATAAACAATTACAACAAACAAAAATTGGGAAAATTTAAAGCAAAACTCTCCAAAAACCCCGGACCAGCTGGAAACCTCTCTCTCCCATATTTTCTTTCAAAGGCAAAGTATTAATCGCCAATCAAACTGCTACCAAAAGTCTTTCACTCTCTCGCCGTTTTGTCTTGTCCTGAAAACATCTTAGGTGAACTCAAAAGATGTTTGTTGACTTCGTCTGGTCCCACAAACGCCATCTCCTTAAAAAAACAAATTCTTCATCAACTTGTAATAAAGGTGGATCTGGTCTGGCTTGTCTCCAGGCACGCAGCCTCACTTTTCAAGTTCAAACATCTACAACGTTGTTTCAATTTAATACCCACCCTGCTTTTTGATGATGGTCGTATACTTACGTCAATATAAATGTTTAGATTTACATTACCAACTTTTCTACTTAATCTCTAGAACCCAAATTTTCACCAGCTTGCCAGTTTTTACAGCGAGGTCTTGCGTGCCTGGTTGACCCTTGAAGCTCGTGGTATTGAAACACCTGACCGGACACTATCAACCACAAGTGTCCTAAATTTACCAGCACTTACCCACCTTTCATCGATCCTTGCTGGGCGGCACTGGCTTTCTTGCCTCTCGACTCTGGGACATTGCAACAACATCTATCTCATCACATATTCCACTCAACATCACTACTGGAAAGTGGCTTCAAGCTCAGGAACTCCAACTGTCTTCATCTGCATCGTCCTTTGTCATCTCGTCTTCTGAGTAAAGACCTCCTGCCTGCACCAGTCCTGACTCCGTCTTTCCCAACGCTTTTCAACTCTGACTGGACTCCTTCATCTCCCTGCTCAACTTCGCGATGCTGTCCCCTCTCGCCCTACCTCACTCCGGCTAGGTTCTCTTCGATGTCGACAAAGACGCCCTTTCTTCAACCTCTAAGACTTTGTACAGTTTCTACAACCAAAATGAACGACTTACTCTCAGCTCTACTTCCTCAATGGCACGGACTGGCTATTTTCTCCGCCTTCCCACCACGTCTCTTGGAAGGCAACTTATCAGTTTCCCAACATCCAAGAAAGAAGGGGACGTCCAATACAAAACTTCTACATAACGTCTTACCCTCACTACCGGTCCTCCATCATCTAAACCCCATATCTCCTCCACTCTGTGGATGGTAAAAAGAGAGAGGCACTATTGTCCACCTGTTCATCACTTGCCCGTCCATTCAACCTGCTCTTCGTCTTCTCCATCGGCTCATCGACCGCCTCTACCAACCCCTCGCCAATAAGTTTCGACACCTATTGGACTTCCTACATTCCTCATGCTCGTAGAGTCGAGACAAAATAGCGTCCGCCTGGCAAACTTTCACATTATTAGCTTGAAAATACATAACATATTGGTTATACCGTACGTGCGAGTAAATCTGACCCTCCTACTCTGTTCATAACATCACCAAATAAAATTATCCTTGAACTTAATTACTACACACTTATCAATTCTATCTCATCTTTCCTTGACAAGTGGTCAATCAATCAATCTTTTGTTCACACTACCAGTAACCTGACATGGTTAATTTAATTACAACATAAATTCTTTCTAATGATTATAAACATATATACATTTAGGTAATACTGTCTTTCATGAGTTTTGAATAAAATGTTTCCTTTGAAAAAGTAAAAAGTATTTATTATTTTTTATTATTTATTTATTTATTCCTCCTCCCCAGGTCACCCGAGGGCGCAGAAGTCGCCGCCCTTCCTCGGCGGGACGTGGTGTTTTTTCACCGCCCACCCTGTGGCCTGACTTTTCCCCAATAGGGGCCTACTGACAGTGGGCAATGAGGTGCTCGTATCCAGACGCCAGTGGGCCCCACTCCTTTTTCCCTTCCTCCCTTCCTAAGTCCCAATTCTCCTGCCGCTTAATTATTACTGATTCTTGCTGATCGCGCTTTTTG
>CM055822.1:31950787-31968190 GCA_029582265.1 Zoroaster sp. YZ-2022
TTTCATGTATTTGCTTTATCCTGTGCCTTTTTCATGTATCTGCTTTACTTGTTCTTTTTTCAAGTATCTGCTTTTAACCTGTTCCTTTTCTTGTATTTGCTTTTACCCGTTCTCTTTTCAGGTATTTGTTTTAACCGTCCTTCCACAACTCTTTGTTATAACCCACTGCTCCTTTTCAGGTATTTGTATTAACCCGTTCTCTTTTCAGGTACCTCCTGTAATAACCTGTTCTCTTTCAGGTATTTGTATTAACCCGTTCTTTTCAGGTATTTGTAACAACCCGTGTCTTTTTCAAGTATTTGTTTTAACCCGTTCTTCACAGCTCTTTGTATTAACCCGTTCTTTTTCAGGTATTTGTATTAACCCGTTCTCTTTTCAGGTATTTGTATTAACTCGTTTTTTTTTCAGGTATTTTCTTAACATGTTCTTTTTCAGGTATTTACTTTAACCTGTGCTCCTTTCAGGTATTTGTTTTAACCTGTGCTCTTTTCAGGTATTTTCTTAACCTGTGCTCCTTTCAGATATTTGTTTTAACATGTGCTCTTTTCAGGTATTTGCCTAACCTGTGCTCTTTTCAGGTATTTGCTTTTAACCTGTTATCTTTTCAGGTATTTACTTTAACCTGTGCTCTTTTCAGAGTTGTTTGGGTTGTTTGAGTTGTTCGTTGTTTATGTCTGACCGGTCAGATGCAAACAACCTGGGTAACGGCAGTAGCGGGGATCACACAGTTAACGGGACACAAGCCTTTTATGTGGTTGTACACAAAGTAGATTTATATGGAGAAACTGACCTGAAATATTATAAACGGGTAGCGAGCAAAGAAAAAATGGCTGATATTTATATATAGGCCTATTATCCCGCACCCCACCCCGGATTTACGCCCATGGGAAAGGCTCCTGGCTTTGGGGTTATCTTGGCAGCCTTGAGCAAAGTTAAACGGCTTGAGGTGAGACTTCATAATTTCGTGATTTATTAATGTGCAACTGACTTCGCGAATTTTGTAATCGTAGTTAGTAGGATATTCTACGAATTTTAAGTACAAAATAAACAGCTTCTTTAGGGTAACGTATTTGTGGGATCATCCCACGGCCTAGCACCTGTGTTAAATTGTTCTGTAAAGTGTCTATTTTGACGACCACTGCTCCATCGTCTGCTTTTTGTCCATAAAGCCAAAAATATATCGCAGTGTTTCTGATAATGCATCAAGCTTCCTCATGCATTGTCTAGTCAGTATGAAAGAAATAATATTATAATCAAGCCCGGTTCAAACAAAATCAGTCCTAAGGAAAAATTCCCACTTTTGCATTTGTTAAGCTCTTTTAAAACAAAAACACCCGTCAATATCTTGTGAATTAAGACTTTATGGGGTTGAATTGTTGGCTTTTACTATTGATTTGCACTGTGCAAAGCCATGATTAAGGGCCGTTACACAAACGTACCTTGAGCGACTTCAGACTCATTTTGTAAGAGTGGGTCCATTTTAAGGCTCGTGTAGGTTGAATTTGTTCAAAGCAATGTGGAGATTATACAAGTGTTCTTTACCGTTGGTAAAATGTCTATAAATGCATCCATACTTTATTATAATAATAACAAGAACAACAAGAACAAGAACAGGAACAAGAACAAGAACAAGAACGACAAGAACGACAAGAACAATAATAATACGAGATGACGAAGGATGGATGCAGGATTTTAATAATCTGCTCTTCATGGACGACCTGAAGTTGTTTGCGAAGAACGAGAAAGACATTGATTCCTTGGTGGAGACTGTACGGATCTTCAGCGAAGACATCGGCATGACGTTTGGTCTCGTCCAGTCCAGACGATAATGCCTCGTTACAACCAGGCCAAGCTCCTCGCCGGAGTGTTGATGCTCAGCTTCAGGCCAATGCAGACAATATCCAGAAATTGTCAACATCTGTAAGCACCATACAAGATATGCTGACATCACTGGTACATTCCCATGACTTGAGGTGACAGCTCAGTACGACGATATGTTTGAGAATGAGATCTTTAGTCAGGATTCGGTGGGTAACACCGCGATCGATCCAGCTCAGTCCGAGTTCGAAAAGCTGATTTAGATATTCTCCCAAGTGAAGATATTTATAATGAAAGCGAGGCCAGAGGCCCTGAGGTGTTTACTAACTTAGCAGAAGGAGCTATAAAAGCTGTAACTCTGCCCAAAAAAAATAAACACTGCCCATAAAAGATGCGGTGGCCGTTTCGGCACCGAGAATAGACAGTGAACTTTGGGAAATTATCCCCGCAACAGCCAGATTCAAAGATGTTGCTCTGCAGCAAATACAAAAACACGTCATTAAGGTTTATTACCTTACTTGAATATTCTCTCGGAATTGCGGGACTCGACCAAGTCTGGCCAAGATATTGACATTGAAAGACTAAAAGATTTATGTTGGATGGCATTACCCTGGTAGGAAATGCCTCTTTGAATTGAGTATTAAAAGAAGAGAAGAACTCAAACATGTTCTGGAACCCAATGTATTGTAACGGAAAGTGAAAGACTATATCAGTCTAATATTATAGATTGTGTGGTGACCACGTTGCGCGCGCTGATTGGGCATGCGTAGCTGTGCGTTGGCATGCATGTGCCGGGCCGGGCGTGGTTGCCCTGCTTTATGCCATAGCGCCATGGGTGGTGATGACTAGCTGCCAGCATAGAAAGACGTAAGTTTATTGCCTTAGTTTCTGGCCGGTGTATGTCGCTGACTGTACTAGCGGTGCATTAGCTGCATAGTGAATACAAAGTTGTATGAGCTGTAGGCTACGTTGTAGATGCTATAGCTTGCATAGCTGACGCGTAGCTGGTACAAAGCTTTGGAAGCTATACATATTATACATATATAGCTGACGCTAGCGTGCATTGCTGACGCATAATGAGTACAAAGCTATACAAACTGTATACACGGCTAATGCTCTCGTGTAGTGCTGATGCTAGTGTGCATTATTGATGCTGTTGTTTAGTGCTGATGCTAGTGTGCATTGATGACGTGTGGTGTAATGCTGATGCGAGCTGTGTGCTTTTCATTGCAACCTTACCTGTCAATTATACATTGAAATTAAACGGAAGAGGACCCAGGTGTAAATAAATGAACCAATTCCAACCCAATCACAGTAATGTTGCTAATTATAATTTGAATAAATCATATTGTTGTACCGACAATTCTGTTTTCAGGTGCCTTGTTTCTCCGAGTAACT
Organism: Zoroaster sp. YZ-2022; assembly: GCA_029582265.1. NCBI lineage: Eukaryota > Metazoa > Echinodermata > Asteroidea > Forcipulatida > Zoroasteridae > Zoroaster > Zoroaster sp. YZ-2022. The sequence goes on from CM055822.1 coordinate 31,954,004, forward strand.
GTGTGCTGGCATATAGACTTAACAATCAGTCACAATTGGTGGTAGATTTCCATCAAAACGGACTCATACCCCTGGCCCAGAGATATCGCTCCGAGTGGTGTCCTCGTCTAGGGAAGAATCTTAGTTTGGGAGAATTGTTGTCACCACAAATGGTGTCTGACTTGACCCTATCGAACTTAGGTTGAGCCCAGAAAACACGCCACAGTATCAAGGCACGGTTCGCGCAGTACTCGATTTCGGAAATGTTTTGCAAAGATATAAATGCTGCTATGAAGCAAGTAGCTGAGGCTTACAAAGCCGGCCAAAATCTGACAACAGGCGAGAGTAAATATGATCAATCCTATCGCCGTTATGTACCGTAACCAGCAGAGAAGGGGTACCACCGCCAACCGCGGATTACGGATAAAGATAGACGACGTTGGCGTCACTCTACCAGGGCTTCAAACAGCTCGACCCACTATCAAGGGCGACATGATGGTCACAAAACTGCCAACAAGCCTTCCACTGCAACAAGGCCTACTGAAAAAAACGGGTATGTAATCTCAAACCCACTTCTTTCTTCATCAGCAAACTGGTCTCAAATCACTTCAGATAGTTAGATTTTAAATACAATATCGGGCTGCAAGATAGATTTTCTTGCCTGTCCAGTTCAACCCACAAAACCAAACAGGATAAGTTTTTCCAGTAGGCCTATCGGTTGATACTGAAATCATTGAACTTCGACACAAAGGTGCAATCCGACAAGTGTCATCAACCAAATGTCGGTTTTTATCCAATATTTTTTGATACCCCAAAAATCGGGTGAATTAAGACCAGTTATTAATTTAAAAGATCTCAATAAATTTGTTTCATACGAACATTTTAAAATGGAAAATATAAAGCTTGTGAAAAATATAATAATAATGTGTGGACTTATATAGCGCACGTATCCACCAACTGAGTGGTGCTCAAGGCGCATTATAGTATTACCCCGGCTCGTAAGGCTCATAAGGCTCATAAATCATTCCTGAAAACCATCTCAGCTCCCTGGGGAGTATACAGCTCAATTGCTGCCATTACAGCGCATATAGGGCTAATTAACAAACTCTGCCCTCACAGGTACCCATTTAACCCCTGGGTGGAGAGAAGCAATTATGGTTAAGTGTCTTGCTCAAGGACACAAGTGTCACGGCTGGACTCGAACCCACATTCTGCTGCTAACACCAGAACTTGAATCCGGTAAGCTAGACCGCTCGGCCACGACACATTCAAAAGAATGATTTTCTCACATCAATTGACCTGAAAGATGCTTATTTTTCCATTCCCATATGCAAGCAAGATCAACCTTATCTTTGTTTTTCGTGGGCAGAAAAGTTTTACTGCTTTACTTGTCTTCCCTTTGGTTTATCGGTCTCACGAATTTTCACAAAATTATTGAAAACCCATGGTGGGAAATTTCAGCAAGAAGTAGAGGTGTTCGTCTTGTCATTTTATTTGGATGGTATCCTAATCATGTCATCATCTAAAGAGGAGAGTATCCAAAATACATGTACACAATTTATGGTAAACCTTCTTCAGAATCTGGGTTTTGTGATAAATGACAAAAAAATCGTGTATTATCCCTAACACCAAAATGACTTACTTTGGATTTGAACTTGACTCGCAATCAATGACAATACATGTTTATAAGACTAAGGTGGCCAAAATCAAGTTTAATGGCAAGCAATTAATTTCTAAGACTAATTGCGGTGACACCATGTGGAATCTGAATTGAGTAGTAATTAGTTCTGAAAAGAACTGGAGGTACAACTCGACGTTTCGATCAGTATGCTCTGATCGTCCTCAGGAGAATGCCGGACTCTGGAAAATGCTGCTGCTTAAGTAGACTGCTGGAGAATCATCCCATGAATGGATGCTGGAGGATTAGTCTCGCTGAGGCGCGCAGGCGGGAACTGTTGAGCCTAGGATCCTAGGGGTAAGGAGTGTGTGCTCACTGAACTGAATCAGTTGTTAACAAGCACAGGGGGAAGGAGGGTGGTCAGCGGCGTAGCCACGGGGGGCCTGGGGGGCACGTGTGCCCACAAATTCCAGTGCCCCACGAAAATCCCAATAGTGCCCAAAAACAGAAAAGAAAAAGAAAAGGGAAAAAACCCATACCCCTGGGCCCCCACTGAAAAGCAATGCCCCCCTGTGCCCCCACTGAAAAAGTCCTGGCTACGCCGCTGAGGGTGGTTGACTTAGGATATAGGAGATCCCTCAGTCTGGGTGGGTTATGGACTTTGGATATAGAAGATCCTTCAGTCTGTAGTATTGGTCGCCAAATGTCGCTGATGAAAAGCCGATGTCCTGTGGCACGGTGTCGTGTTTGACGATCTCGATGGCCTCTCTGATGCGTCTGGGGTGCCATGCGTCGATCGGTGTGATGAGTTGGGGCTGCCTGCCAGTCGATTTGGTGGTCCTTGATGTGCGAGTGCTTGACGATGGCGGACTTCTCGAAATCTCCTCTGCGGCCGTGTGCTCGGTGTTCCTTCAATCTGATGGGGAGGTTGCGTCCTGTTTCGCCGATGTACACCTTACCGCACTCAGGGGATCGGTAGACTCCAGCTCTGTTGTTTGGGTCCGGTTTGTCCCTTGTGGGTGTGTAGAAGTCCTGAGTTTGCTGGGGCTGAGTGGAACACATCGATGCCTGCTCGTCGGAGGATGCGTTGTAGTTTGTGAGACGTCGTACCTAGATAGGGGAGACAAGCAGAGAGGGTTAGATTACTTACCTTGCTTTCGGGATTTGGAACCGGCTTCGCTGTGCTGATCTTGCTGGGATTGTAACCGTTGCGTTTGAGGGTAGTTCGGATGTGCTGTAGTTCCTTGGGAAGGCTGTTCTTGTCACAAATGTTGTAGGCGCGTTGTATGAGGGTACGGTTGACCGATGACTTGATGCTTGGGTGATGGAAGGAGCGCTGGTTAAGGTACCGATCTGTGTGCGTGGGCTTTCTGTGAACGTTGTGGTGTAGGGAGCCGTCTGGGTTTCTGGAAATGTCAACATCAAGGAACGCGATCTTGTCTTCTTCTGTTTCTAAGAAAACAGCCAGAAGGTAAACTACATTACCGAAAAGTAGAAATAGCTAAATTAGAGGCACTTAAAACCAAACCAGGTGATTTCGATGCCAAGATGGTGATCAATTCATCCATTATTGATGAAATTCAGTGGTGGTTATCTGTTCCCAGGAGGAGATCAAATGTAATATCATATACCATCCATTGATATGGTTATTTCCACAGATGCTAGTAACAATGGTTGGGGAGCGATCTGTGAAACGGTCGACAACTCTTATTCACAGGGTAAAGTGGCCAGAGACCCACAAAGGGATTCACATAAACATTCTGGAGCTATTAGCTCAAAAAACATTGCAATGTTTATGTACAAACTTAATGGACAGACATGACCTCATCAAATCAGATAACAGCACGGCTGTGTCTTACATCTCAAAGATGGGAGGAACTGTCGATCCATTAAACAATATCATTTCCACTATTTATGATTGGTGTTTACATAACAACACCTATCGGCAACACATCATCGCAGAGAAAAACAAATGTCGCTGCCAATTATCTTTTCCGTAACGATCTTAACAAGGAATTGAGCCTTGATTCGGCCATTTTTGAAGACATTGTAAACCTCACATTTTGCCCCAATGTTGACCTCTTTGCATCCTGTGCAAACCATAAATTAGATTGTTATGTTTCTTGGGAAAAAGATCCATAGGCCTACGCCTGAGCTATTGATGCTTTATAAATCTCATGGTCAAATATGACTCCGTATATTTTCCCCGGTGTGTTTGCTCCCAGAATCCTGGACAAAGTTTCAAGGACAGAACTCCAACGTGCATATTGATTGCCCCTGGCCAACCCAAGCCTGGTTTCCCCAGCTTCTAGCATTGTGTGTAGCAAGACCAATCCATCTACCACAATCGGTTCTCAATCAACCTCAACAATCTCAAATTCCGAACCTCCGATTAGCCGCTTGGACCATCTCAGGCAACGATGGCAATCAGAGGGACTTTCGAAAGACGCTTCCAAGCTCATCTCAAACTCTTGGTGACAAGGCACCGAGAAACAGTATGAATTAGCCTGGGAATGTTGGGTTAACTGGTACAGTAGAAAGAAAATTGATCCACACCTGCCCGCTACACTCAGACTAAGCTAACCTTTAGCCCATGAACATTCACAAGGGAAGTCCTACGCGACCTTAAATTCATATAGGTCAGCTTTATCATCGACTCTCCCTTGACTCCCAGTCGGCAACAGCCTCTTATTGTTCGGTTACTTAGAGATATTTTAATACTACTCCACCAAAACCAAAATATTCCAAAATGTGGAAAATTTCTGCACTCTTAGATCATATTACAAAATTACCAGACAATAATGATCTTCTTTACTCAACCTGAGTGAAAATATGTTGGCTTTATTGGCGCTTGTGTCGGCCCAGTGAACTCAAACGTTGGTCGCCTTAGATTTACGTTACTTTAATTTTCCAGACAATAACTGCAGTATTATAATAATGGAACCACTCAAACAAATTGTCCTAAGAAAGGAATTAGTAGTAATAAGATATTTTTAAAAGCTTTCGACGAAAACCTTCAGTTATGCGTTCTTTCAACTTTAACACATTATATTACTCGCACAGATAAATTAAGAAGCTCTTGCAATGAAAGTAAACTTTTCATTTCCACAAAAAAGGCACACAAAAAGGTGACTACTGAACTTTAGCAAGATGGATGAAGAATATACTCGGGCGGCAGGAGATACAGACATTTATACAGCCCACAGTTTTCGAGGTACATCAACCTCGACTGCCCTGGCTCAGGGCGTATCCCCCTGTGCAAGACATACTAATAAAAACAGTGCAGACTGGGCAAATGCCAGTACCTTTTGTAAAGTAAAGTACAAAAAAAACCACTCTCGATGACGCTACGTTCAGCTTTTCTCCGTTCTGATCTTAAATCAAGCTAAATACGTAGGGCAAACGCCAACTTAAGACTAAGCATGACTTGTTAACGAAAAATATTGTAAAATGAATATTGTTATTGGCTCTTATGTTTCTGAACCTAGCAGGTTCTTTTCTCAAAGACAAAGCAAAAGTCAATTTCTGTCTAAATTTGTTAGCCAGGATGCTCGAGTAATAATTTCTTCCTCTTAAATTCAATAATAAGATTGTTAAAAGACATTTAAAACTGGGCAGAACGCAGAAATATAAAGTTATGTATTTCAAACATGGGCGTGATAGGAAGAATAAAGGATCCTTGTATTTTATATATCAACTACGTAGTTTTGACCTACACTTTTTGAGGAAGCTGAACATGCATACCCTTCATGGAAGATCATTGTAATGAAGTGTTATGTAATAGATTATAAAATGTATGTGAATAAAATGAAATATAACTAGAGATTCAGAGTTTGTTTGACTGGACAAACTCTAGGTGTCTAGGAGGGTGTAAAGGTCAAATTGGGGTCAACTTTGTTTAAATATTTTTGTGACAATTAACGATCTGTACAATGGTGCAAAGATTGTGAATTTACCTCTTGTGGAAGATTTTGTTTTAAATATTAAACTTTGACTTCCGGTTTGGACAGGAAGTAAAGGTCAAATTGGGGTCACCTTTTTGTAATTATTTTTTTGACAATTAACGATCTGTACAATGGTGCTAAATTGTGAATTTACCTCTTGTGGTTGTTGACATATGATTTTTTAAATATTAAACTTTGACCTCCGGTTTGGACAGGAAGTAAAGGTCAAATTAGGGTCACCTTTTGTAAATATTTTGACAATTAACGATCAGTACAATGGTGCAAAAACCTGAATTTACCTCTTGCGGTTGTTGAGATATGATTTTGTTTTAATATTAAACTTTGACTTCCGGTTTGGACAGGAAGTAAGGTCAAATTGAGTCACCTTTTGTAAATATTTTTTGACAATTAACGATGAGTACAATGGTGCAAAAATGTCAATTTACCTCTTGTGGTTGTTGAGATATGATTTTTTTAAATATTAAACTTTGACTTCCGGTTTGGACAGGAAGTAAGGTCAAATTGGGGTCACCTTAACCTGTGTGAATATTTTTCGACAATTAACAATCTATACAATGGTGCAAAGATTGTGAATTTACCTTATTGGTTGCTGAGAATGATTTTTAAATATTAAATTTGACTTGCCAGTTTGGACAGGAAGTAAGGTCAAATGGGGTCATCTTTGTGTAAAATTGTTTTGACAAATAACGATCTGTACAATGGTGCAAGGATTGTGAATTTACCTCTTGTGGAAGATTTTTGTTTAAATATTAAACTTTGACTTCCGGTTTAGACAGGAAGTAAAGGTCAAATTAAGTCACCTTTGTAAAATTGTTTTGACAATTAACGATCTGTACAATGGTACAAAAATTGTGAATTTACCTCCTGTGGTTGTTGAGATATGATTTTTAATATTAAACTTGGACTTCGGTTTGGACAGGAAGTAAGGTCAAATTAGACCATCTTTTGTAAATATTTTTTGACAATTAACGGTCTGTACAATGGCACAAAAATTGCGAATTTACCACTTGTGGTTGTTGGAGATGTCATTTTTTTAAATATTAAACTTTGACTTCGGTTTGGACCCAGGAAGTAAGGTCAAATTAAATCACTCCACAACTCGTGTTTTCCAATCTTCACATTAGGATTGTTAAAGTTCAAGTACACAAGCTTTCAAGTTCATGTGAGAGTTTTGCAAAGTATGCGTTTGTTACCGGACAGTCATTGGGGAGAAGTAAAAAACTAGAGCTTAAGTGTTTGTTGGAACAAACACACGGTGTTCGAGTCCACTTCCGGTTCAATCAAATTATCAACGATGATGTCAATATCATATTTTGCAAAGGTGTATTATCTTTTATTATAACAATATCAATTTCATATTCAAAACTAGAGATTCAGAGTTTGTCTTGACACAAACTCTAGGTGTTCGGGAGGAAGTAGATTGTTTAAAATATTAAACTTTGACTTCCGGTGTGGACAGGAAGTAAAGGTCAAATTAGGGGTCACCCTTGTGTATAAGAAATTATTTTGACAATTAACGATCTATACAATGGTGCAAAAGCATTTTGTGCAAGTTACACCTCTTGTATTGGAAAAATTTTGTAACCGTAAACTTTGACTTCCAGTTTGAACAGGAAGTAATGAGTAATAAATTAGGGGTCACCTTTTTGTAAATATTTTTTGACAATACTAACGATCAGCAACAATGGTGCAAAATTCTTTAATTTACCTCTTTGTCGTTGCTGAGATGCTTTTTAATATTAAACTTTGACTTCCGGTTTGGACTGGGAGGTAAAAGGTCAAAATGGGGTGACCTTTTTGTAAATATTTTTTTGACAACCGTTAACGATCATGTAATACGACATTAGGTGTTTACATCGCTTTGGACGAGCCATACAGGATGCTGTTACGCTAAATTATGTTGTGGTGGGGAATTAAATACTGTATCATCACAGCTTTAGTCATTTACACATTTTTATTGGAGGTGAGGTGTGTGCATGCTTACTGTACAATACAATGACAATTCGATCAAGTGTTATAATATTTAAATGTTTGGTTCAGTTTTTTAAAACAATACTTATAGGGAAGAGACAACACAATGTAATTTGAAGGATAACTGTAAAATAAAAAGAAAGAAACAATACTGAAATGATCTTCGATTGCTACATGTATGTATTTATGTGTCATTAACTGTTGAAAATACATTTTCATAAATAGTCATGTTAATAGTCATGTTTAAAAGGTGGCAATATCTTCACGATCAACAGGGCATGGAATCAGAGTTCAAGTTCTGGTTAACTCATTGACTGAAAATAATACTCACATGATAAGGTCATATTCGCGTTGCTGCTGCACAAATGAGCCAGTAATTTTCAGTCACTATGTTCGTCTTAAACTAGGACACCATTCCAAAGCCCGTTTGTAGAAAGTCTGCTCTGATCGTGACAATACTGTCTGTTTAACCAATTGTGTTTATGGGATTGATGGTCAGTACTATCCCAATGCGAGCAGCAAATAAATAGGAACTTTAATTGGGTGATCTGGCATGAAGATTGGGGGTATGTTTATATAGCCCAACTGACAGTGATTCACTGTCGGCAATATACATTTACCTAGATCACCAACAGATATTGCTTAATAATTACATTTGTGGAGGATGTTTGGGTGCAGTCAAAAATAATAAGAATTCCTCAGTACTATTTTGTTCTAACATGTTAAAGAAATTTCCTAGAAAGACCTAGATGTGTCTTGAGGTCCTGAAAAAACAATTCCTTGAGGGTAAAGACTGCCAGATAGGATAAGTCCATATAAAATAATTTGAATAATACGTTAACCTCCTTTGATGAATGGATGAACTTCCAATGCTGGCCATTGGATCACAAGAGTTACACAGACTCACTCTTGTAGCAGTAGCACAAATGAATATTGTTGATCTGAAATATAAACGAATCATGTAAAAACAATATTAAATGTTTTCAAAGAGGGACGAAGAATAATGGGTCATGCTAACAAAACACACATAACTTAGAATGCCCTTATTATCAGGATGATGGATTGATGTAACTTCAGAAAAATGATCCTTCAGAACAATGCCTTTAAGTTAGGTTTTACAATGGAATATAACTACATGTGACGTCTTCCTTCCTCCATGATGTGACTGTTTCATTATCTCAATAAAGGTGCTGATATTTCTGGTCTACTTTAGTGAGAACATTTAGTATAAAGTAAACTGCAATGCAGCCATCACCACAGTACATAAGTACTACTAGTATTATGAGGAACTACAGACACTATAGTGTAGCTAAATTAACTTATACTTCTACCAACGCGTACTCCACTGGATGTCAACCCGTACGCATGCCAGTAAATATTCAGTAATAAATATGTTTCCGGGTTGAGTTGACCAAAATAAGTGTGAATTGGTAGAAGTACGAGCACGTATAAAATTATACTAAAACGAACATACATCTATAACAAATGTGAAAGTTTATACATTCAAACAGAAACCAAGTAATGAAGACCACTTCCATTAATTGTGCACGGATTCTCAAATGATCTCTGTTAATGTAAGACGTTAAACCATACCATCATACTTAGCCTACAAACTGAAGATTGTTGATGACTTGAACAGTTTACGATACTGCATTTAGATGTGGTGTCAACGCTGTCTCCAGAGGGTGCTGTGGCTGGAACTTAGTCTGAGCCATGATGTATTGGAGTCAACATGCTGTAAAAATAATAGTTTTATAAGTACATGGACCAAGAATAAAGTATTTTAAATTTCAGAGAAGTTCTAATTTATAATATGAATGGGGAAAACAGTGTATAATTTTGGGTAGCTGGACCATTGAAATTGAAAAGGGCATTGGTTGTTTTCAAAATTTTACACAATTATTCTTGACAATGTGTAATAAATTAAAGAAATGTTCTTGCATGAAACTCACCAAAAGAGAAAGGTATTTAAGGAAATTGCCGAGTCTCATAATTTCATGTGAGCTAGATGTCTGAAGAGGCCTCCCAGGAGCAGGACTAACAACAACTATACAAGTACATGTATTGTGTCATGAATATTGTGCATTTTTCCTGTAAAATAATTGTCTATGTAAGTTGATTTGTATCTAAGAAGGGTAAAAAATTATGGGAAAGTGCAGTAAATAATCACTACTTGACATTAATTTGTGCACAAACTGAAGATTTTTGGAGAAAACATAAAAATTACAAAATATGGCATAAAATTTCAACTGAATTTTCCTATCCTTATTTACATTCTATTTCTAAATACATTTTAGTGACATCTGTTCATATTTTGTTAGAAAAGAGGGGAGTTGTTTACTGTCCAAAGTATGTTCACATCAGTCATAACTAACGTTAACGTTAAATAACGGTTAAGTTAAACAGGCACAATGCAACTACATTAACGTTACCACTACCATAAAAACACGAAGATAAATACAGGAAATCCTCTTAACAATTAAATTCAAGATACCTACCCTTTATGACTATGAATGTTGGCGATCCATTTTTACACTCCCTCAATTTCATAGAAAGAATTTGTGCTACACGCAAACACCGTTGATTGTAATTTTGTATTGTACATGTGCACGTACGGGTACGAGTTGGTTTAGTACGAGCTGGTTGGAGTACAAGTTTGTCGGAGTACGAGTTGGTTGAAGTACGAGTTGGTACATGGCTGGAGTACGAGTTGGCACGAGATCAGTAATATCACATATTTCACACTCTTATTTTCATAAAAATACAATTTCTTTCTGAGTAAATCAGGAAATAGAACCGTAACACTAGGCACTCACTAAAGTAAAATGTTCGATGGTTGTACTATTGTAAAATATTTCAGTATCTGTTTCTTCCGATTGAGGGCGACATATACAGTATTAGCGTTCCGCCGGCATGGACTGTTTTATATGCCCGCCTACTCGATTGAGTATTGCGGACGTATTGGAAATAACAGATTGCGCGTCAATCTTCACGAAAAGTGTTTCTTTTTTACAAAATGTCGTGTTTTCAGTACAAATAAATATCAAACTCAAACATATCCTCGTCTCTAATGTCACATATTTCACACTCTTTACACTCATGATAAACTACATATTTTTCCCCGACTAAATCAGTAATTTTATTGATTTTTCAGAGCCTTTGATATGATTTTTTTAATGATAACATTTTGAATTATCGTAATTCGATATCTGATGACCTAATCATGACCTCACAAATTCTGTTTCATCTACGTGTTAAGTTCTAAGTATATGCCAAGTTTCAAGTTCATGTGAAGTTTGAAAGTATGTGTTTTTTGTAGACAGTCTATCCGGAGAAGGAGAAGAAAAAAAACCAAAAAAAAAAACCGAACAATAACAATAGGTGCTCGCGCTGTAGCTCGAACACCTAAATATATAAATTTTGCATTAGAATGTGTTGACTTTGGACTTCCTGTTTAGACCGGAAGTAAAGGTCAGAACAGGTGATTTGAAGGTCATATATATGACACAATGAAACTTCCTCATAATCATGAAAAAATAACGTTAGTACTTGCTTTGGTTAAATTTCTGACATTGGAAAATAATCCCTTTTTTAAAAATGCCACTAGGGGGCGCTCTGAACATAAGATGTCACTATCACTTTATTCGCAGAAGTCATATTCAAATTTCCTATGATTTTTGAGATTATTATTTTTCTAAACCTGCCACAAGATGGCACTGTGACAGGTGATGACGTCATCCTTCACATTTTTAAAAAGGGTCAATAGTAATTTCGTCCACTGAAGGCATATACCATATCCGGTTTCGACCGGAAAGAGAGGTCTGATTGGGGTGTGTCTGTGTGCAATGAAATGTCACCATAATTCAAGATCTGTAAGATGATGCAAAGATTGTGAAAAATCTTTTGTGGTTCATGGATATGATTTTTGGAAATATTAAAATTTGATTTTAGTATATTTCGCTATCTGATGACGTCACCATGACGTCACAACTTTACCTGAAACTATATATAAATTTATTGACAACTACATGTTATGGTATAAGTATCTGTCAAGTTTGAAGGCTCTGTGAACTTTTGGAACTGTTTTTTTGTTCGATAAGTCTCATCGAGAGGAAGGAGAAAAGGAGAAAAATAGTAGTAGAGATTGCTCAAAATTGCAATTACACAATTGGAAAATAAGTATCGCTATGAGTAATTAATTTGATTACAAATATCAGAGATCTGTCAAAGGCCTAAATGAATGTCACAACAATGGTTTCTGTCTGCTAGTTTAAAGAGAGAAAGGAGCTATGCACAGAGTTTGAAGCGGTTGGACATAATATTATGTCAACCGCTAAATGTGCATAGTGCCCCTCTTTAGTTTGTGATATTGGCGACAGGAAACAGCATCGGCACTAATTTGTTTATTACCTTTAAAAATTGTATCGTAAAACTACTTTTTTATTCTCATATATTAAGTTTTTGGTCACGTGATTAAGATGAAAACTCTTCCAGTTGTCTTTCATATTGACATAGATTGTTTGATATTCGAAATTTGACAAAATTCTGATCCTATAATTTTTGAGATAGAAAACATTATTTTTTCAACCTGTTTTTAATTTTTCCGTACTGACGTAGTAATGACGTCATTCATCATAGTTTGATATGTATATATTTCCAAAGAATATTTACACACACGGAACCATGTCAAAATTCCCTATCTCACATTGCCTCAAATCTCTCAATACGAGGCCTGATTTTTCATGAAATAAATATCTTGGAATAATTTGAAGTATACATATGTCCATCATCATCCATTTGTTCTCCAACCTACTGAGCAGGTAAGATTACATTATATACCTTTAACACACTATTTTTATTTTTCCCCCAGCTTTGTCAAATTATACATCAAATTGAAGCTATGAGATATAACCTTTTAAAATCGTTACTTCGTGTGCCACTAATTTGACCATCAAAGCATTTATGGTAACTCATTTCACAAGAATTACAAGCTATTAATGTAAGGAATTCAATTGTGTTTTTTGTTTTCTAATAGGTCATTTAGTTCTTGAGATATTGACTGTTGAACTTGGAAAAGTTGTAGATTTAAGCAGTAAATTAGAAATTAACAAGTGTGACTTGGAACACAATGTTTTTTATTTTAAATATTGACACTAGCCCGGCAACACACATGCTTTTCAAAACTATGCTAGATGATAAATCAACATTAAAATCACTCATATGAAAATAGTTTGCCAGGGTTGTAGGTAGTCAGATCAACCTATTCAACGTTATTATGGGGCATAAAGTCACAAAGTTGATTTAGGATAGAAGGGACTATGTATAGTAACTGGATTAAACTTTGGCTGCAAATTCAAAGAGCAGGATGTGTGGGTTAAATTGTTTGGGGAGTTGGGCGTTACTGAAGACACTGAAGCATGGAAGACCATATAAATATTTCCCCTTTCTTTCCTTCAGCTAATTAGCCTTTTCATTAGAAAAAACACAAACATAACTACTACATGATAAAAGCTTGAAGAAAGCTCGCATCCTGCTTTCGCATCTTCCACTGCCCCCCCGCAGAAGAGAGAGTTTTTTTTCTGTCAAAAAGAAGTAAATAATTCCCAATTCAAATAAAATTAAATGTAATTATATCCACTGGATCAAATCTGGATAATTGGTTTGCCCTTTTCACTTTGTTTATGGAAATACCTTTCAATTTTAGATTTAAATAAATAACATTGAGTATTAATCTCTGTGTTAAGTCTTGTACGAAATTAATTTAATCTTTATGTATAATATACTTCACTTTCAGGTTAAGTTTATAACAAAATATAATGATAAATTGACAATGATGCTGACACTGTAATCAAACATCTCCTTATTGTGACATGCTTATAAACATCTTTGTTTTTTCACCTACCTGCAAATAATTAAAAATAATGTATAGCATTTGGGAAAACAAATTTCTACATTAATTTTACATTTTCAAGGTTGTAACATGATTGGCAAAATGTCTGTAGCTGCATCCATACTACAGAATTACAACCTAAAGATCAGATGCCCATTTTGTACATAAATTGTTAGGACATTGAAATAATCAAAGAGTTGTATAGGTGCTTGTAAGTGCTAATAAAAGCAATGAAATACCTTATTTTAACTGTCTGTTGGGTTTTCATGACTTGACCTTTTGTGGTTACACTTCCTCCCCACAATCAATTGAAACCACTTTTGCGACCTGTTTAACCTACATGTACTTGTAACCAATCTGAGAAATGAGTGTGCAGTGGTCTTACACATGTAACAAGTGAAATGACTTCCCGGTGTAAATAGAACCCAACCATGATCCTTTGTTGACAAAGAAAACTAGAATATATATCCACTGGATCAAAATCTGATAATTGGATACCATTTTCACTTTGTTTATGAACAAACCTTTCAATTTTAGATTAAATGAAACCAACATTGGCATTTATCTCTTATTATTAAGTCTTGTACAAAAATAAATTTAATCTTTATTTATAATATACTTCACTTTCAGGTTAAGTTTATAACAAAAATATAATGATAAATTGACAATGATAGTGACCCCATAACAATCAAGCATCTCCATATTGTGACATGCTTATGGCTGTCTTCTGTTTTCACCTATACGCAAATAATTAAGAATTATTT
>CM055822.1:31968690-32005651 GCA_029582265.1 Zoroaster sp. YZ-2022
TTAAGTATTGTACATTTCAATTCATAATGCACATGTTTTTAAAATGAAAGTTAAATGTGCACCAAACCATATGGATCAACTGTTACTGTCGTTGTATTATTGTACTGATGAATAATAACAATATAAAGTGCAACATTTATATTCCAAGTAACATCTATTGATCAATGTTGAGAAAGGCAGATGTTGTCTCCTTCCACCGTTCATTCTACCAAAAATAATGCATAACAATACAGCTGAGTTATATGCTGTATACGGATAACCAATTTTGAAGGTCACAATCATGTTTGTTTTCAACCCTGACTCGAGGGGTCCTTATTGGGGTGTTCGAGCTATAGATTTTCATAATCTTTGCATCATCTGAAAGATCTTGAATTATGTGACATTCGCTCACAGACGCAACCTCAATCTGACCTCTTCCGGTGAAACCGAATTTTAATCGTACGCGCTATGCTTAAAATTGTCCAGCGTGTGACATGGAAATTGCGCCAACAAAAGTTGCCCGAAGTTGCCCAGCGAAAATTGCTAGCAATTTAGTTGCCCGAAAATTGCCCCGTGTGGCAAAGCCTTATGTGAAGAAATATTCTGAATCACTATTCTGTAAATGTATTTGTACAGCCAAAACATAGTTGCGGAGTTCAAAGAACCTTAAAACTTAACACATAGTTAGACCTTAACATATAGTTCCAGCTAACGCTATGACGTCATGGTGAGGTCATCTAATGAATTATTACGTAATTAATTATAATTAAAAGAATATAATTTATATCTCATGAACCACAATAGATAATTCTTGATTCCTTCATAATCATACAGAACATGGAGGACTCGACATTTGATAAACAGAAATGATCCTATTGACCCTTACTTCCGGTCCAAACTGGAAGTTCAAGTTCTTTATGAATTGACGCAAATCTGAAAGGGTATTCGAAATAACATTTTGGGTATAATATGTTAAGTGGGATCTGCTCTTTTCAAAAACATTTTGTGACGTCATCACTCTTAACAGTGCTCTCTAACGGCAGGTTTAAAAAGTCACTTTTTGCTATGTTAAGAAAATATTAGACAGAATTAGGCACAATTGACACCTATATTATGAGGAAAAATTTTGTAAAGTATGAATTACGTCACATGATTGAACCGGAACTTACGGTTGGAAGAATTTAAAATTATATGGGATGACTGAATCGGAAGTTAATGTATTCAATATAGCACATTATATGTTATTTAAATTATATATTATGAATTCAACACTCATATCTCCTGAAGTAACTCTTGTCTTTTAACAACTTTAGGTGATTACGTCATCACATGATGCACACTCGAACACCCTGAGTTTGTTTTTAGCAAACTCAATACCTCTAGTTATTTATAATTCTGTGAATCCATCAATTGAGTACTTATTTTTAATCACATTTTACAGTGCAAGACTTCCCACTGAATACAAATTGTTACCTTAAGCACCCGATACTCCAAATCTGTGTCAGTAGATAACGTCTCAAAAGGATCAATTTCATCTTGCTATTAACGAGCACAGATTATAATCTGGTAGTCTGGATTACAATTGGTGTCGTTAGTGAGTGGCACTTGCATATACCGCGTATCCATCCAGCAATGGCACGCTTAATTCACATATGGACGTCACAGTACAGGTTGGTTGACGGGTTGACGACGATCGTTTCATGAATAATCAAATTGTTTCTGTATAATCGTGTAACAGTCGTAACAACGTCCTAATTAGGCTATAACTATTTTATGTTCTTCTTTAAATTAAATGTTAACGACGAAAATATTTAAGATGAAATAGTCACGGGGCTGGCCGATCGCGACGCGGGAACTTTTCCTCCCTGATTCTTTCTAACGTTAGTTAATGTTATTCATTATTGTTATGTTTTTAGCAATTGATTTTTGGAGTCATTGGATCACCTTTCGTACACTAACGTTACATGTTATTATTAACGTTATATCAGACATCGCTGAATGGTAAGTTTGACATTTTAATGTATAATACACCTAACGTTGTGGTCGAAGTGAACCCTAAGTAACTTACTCGTCCTATCATATG
The DNA here is from genome assembly GCA_029582265.1 of Zoroaster sp. YZ-2022. Classification (NCBI taxonomy): domain Eukaryota; kingdom Metazoa; phylum Echinodermata; class Asteroidea; order Forcipulatida; family Zoroasteridae; genus Zoroaster; species Zoroaster sp. YZ-2022. Next base: position 31,970,753 of record CM055822.1, read on the forward strand.
TTTTTTCTCAATCGGACCACCTGGCCGGGGGAGGGAGGTAGGGGGTAGCCCATTATAAATTTAGGGCCAATACACTGGACTCCCTTACATTACTTATTAATATTAACAACTTTTATGCCACTGTGTCTGCTTGGGCATGGTTCTGATCACTAAGTTTTGTTAGGTTGTAATACATTGTAATTAAGGCCTTAAAAAGAAAACAGTTGATCGAGGAGGATGAGGGCCTTTTTATTATTTTTTTTCCTATTATTTTTTTCCAAGATGGCTGCTAAGGCATTTAAATTAAAAATTGCCACCAACTTTTCAGTTCTAACATGACCGCCAGCTTTTTATTTATAGCTATTCTACAAAGTACAAGTAATTTAAGTCAAAATATCTAGTATAAAACAGTGTTACTTCTTCTACTTTCTAGTTCTAGGCCTATGTATTTTGAAATCGATCATCGAAAGAATAGTGCCAAGATGAAGTAAAATTCATGAAAAATCTATAGCCTTTATAGGGCCTAGTAGTTTTGGGGAGTGGAAAAAATAATAGGCCTAAATAATAAAATTTTAAAAAAGGATGTGCGCGGGGACAATCAACTGTTTTTTTACTTGGCCTAACGTTAGCAGATCAAAAGATGAAAAAAGAAATATTTCTCCATTTTTGTACATGTGGAGTTCGGGCCAATGATACAGAGGGAGTCCAGTGTATTGGCCCTAGAATGGGGCTGGAGGGGGGGGGGGCTCATTGTGCCCTGTATTCTGTATTATTCTACGCCGATTTTCACGAAACTTCGTATATATTTTCTGTTTGATACGATCTATCGAATGAGGCCATGAAAACTTTGGAAGAATGTCAAACCCAATCGGCACAATGTATAATGTAACATGTGTTAGCAGACGACAAAATTCAAAATCTCCCACTTTCCTCTCCTAACGTTAACTGATAAGTGTGTCCTCTATCATCTTTTAAAGGAAATCTGTATCTAAGTTCTTTGTCATATTTTGTTAGAAAAGTGGCGGTTGTATTCTAAGTTAAATGTATACATTTACATTCTTTCCCAAACTTTCATAGGTTACCGTTAGGGGGTGCTATCAGGGCCGTAGCGAGCGGGGAATGTGGGGGGGGGGGTGCATATCAAAGGTACTAGAACAACGATTGGTTCAGAATACATTTGCAGTCGGCAAACCTAGAGCTATGGTTTTGCCGACTGGGTTTGCGGTTTCAGGTGGCTGTTCACCTACCCCCTCCCCTCCCCGTCGAGCGACTTTAGGGATTGTCCATTTTGGGGGGAAAGTAAGTATATTTGTCTGGTCATACTACTATTGTGTCTGTAAATTTACCCACAAAAAATCTTTGCCAATGATGTCAGTCAGCAAATTAGCTTCCACACACCCCAAAAGAAAATGTCTTCGCTACGCCCCTGGGTGCTATACCTGTTCCGCTCTTGAGACTGTTGGGCCACTCGTTCGTTAGTTTAGCACCCTCTATTGTAATTGATGTTACCTCTTGGCGTTTTTGCAATCCATATGTTTCACGTTAGAAAAACCTCGCTCAAGTACATTTGTGCAGTTGCATCCTTAATCCTAGTTTCATGCCCTTGACAAGCACGATCTGTAAGTTACATGTACCTTATTCTGCATTTTATAATGTGTAGTTTTCGCTCGCTCATTTACTACTTTGTTTATAAGGCTAATTTATTGCCAAAATTAGTGTTCGTCATGTCGTATAAATATGTTCATGTACTTAGAATAGATACATGTACATAATACATGCCTGCATTTTGTATAAACGTTCAGTATTATGAATGGGTTATTAATGGGTACATCAATGCATGGTTCTTAGAGAGAATTAACAAGTTCGTGTCTTTATTATTCCTGCCCCTTCTGGATATTGCTTCCCAACTTTATCTAGTTCCGTGCATGTGATTGTTGAGGAATTCATGTTCATTTATCCCTGTGTGGGGCCATTTTCTGTAATTTAATGAGGTTTCAGAAGGAGTATTTTTCTGTAGATCTCTACATGTAAGTTAGGGTAGACTTGTCGTAGTACTTTGTTTCTTGCATATTATTGCTGTTCAGTGTAGTGGTTTTATTTCTTATTTAACTGAAAATGTGTTGTGTATTGTTTGTTTACAGTTTCACATTAAAACCGCTCAAGTCGAATTCTGTCTGCCTACATTTTGGAAAAGTGTTTAACCTCTGCATAGCTATGTACACTAGTTACCAACACATAGTGAGGGCAGAAGAATACCTATTTGTGGAACATTTTTTCCAAATTTTAGGGAAAAAAATAGTATTTTTCCCATTAAAAATTGGCGGTTTGATATGACATTCTTTCCGTGGATAACATATAGATGAGGATGGACATAATCAGGCATTTTTGGTACATGATGACCACCTGAGTCATGTCATTCTGATCTGGTCAACTGCCCCATTAGTGACCAACACGGTCATCATACATGAGCTGTAATAGGATTCTTCTATTTTCTGAAGGGGAGTGTTTTTTTTAGAAGGGAAATAAAGTCCAAGAATCATAATTTTTAACTGGTTAGTGGTTGCAAACAAATTCCCCAAAACCCTTAAAAGAGTGGCGGTTGGATACGACATTCTTTGCTTTATACAAATCGAAATCGACAAAAGGGTAACAATTAGTTATCATTCTTAAAGTTTCTTCTCTGAAAAAAGCCACCAAAAAACCCAAAAGATGTTTGCCAGCCTGTTATAGCTTGCTGGGCTACTTTCCTGTATTAATCCATCCGCCACCATTTAAACTGACTTTTGCTAGGCCAGCGGAGTACCGTTTAGGTTGGGTCCTGGTTTATGTTTCGTAACAAAAAATTCAGAAATTTTTTATTCATACAAATTAATAAGCAACAGTGCAATAAATAATAGTAGTTTTGTAATGCCCTCTGATTATATGGTGAAAAAAACATCAGTAACATGTTATATAAAGACTTTTTAATTATTTATCTTTCTTTAAAAAAATGCATGGTAAAACCAAAAAATGCCTTTTTTTCCCGGGCGGTAAACCAGCTAGCCAAACATTGAAACTGGCCAAGCCTAACCTGTGGCCTTAGATAATTGTGTTTTTTAAATCCATATTTGTATCGTGGAACATGTTAAGTGAATTGATCCTCACATGAAAATTCTCTGAAAAAGTTATTTATATTTTTGTTCTCACACTTACAATTGTTCTTACAGATGCCTAAACGTAAACTTCCCAAACAATTTACTTTACATAAGATACAAAATTTGCAGCGGGGCGATGGTAGCCACTTTCACACCAAGGAGGTGTTACTTGCCGATGTATATCAGCCAACTAGTCAACATGCAACATCCTCACAGGTAAGATTGTACATTTATTTGTCATGTACCCCGCTAGTTTTTACCAGAAACTTTGGAAAGTTTGTGGGGGAGGGGGTAGTTGCAAAAGCTTGAGGGACGTAGGGTACACCGTAGTCATAAAATCTAGACAGGGCTACATGTAGTTGCGAAAGGTCCAGAGGGGGTAGCGAAAGCTTGAGGGTGGTATGATTGTTTATATACATTGTATATTATCAGAAGTCTATTACCTACATTAAGTGTGCCACTCATCTACTAACCTAGTCCACAGCATGGTACTCCAAGAGCAATGGATTTGGCATATTCATAAAATTATGTTCCTCAAACTGATGTACAAGGTCTCAAAAAGCAGTGCAGTCTGGGAGATTTACCCAGCGTGTTAATTGAACTTGCCCATTGTTCGATCTCCACACAGATTGGTTCGCCTGCTTCTATAGTTTAAGATTGCGTTGAGTTCTCCATGAACTAGCTTCGTGTGGAAACGCCTATCCCATGTTCCCCCACGGCAGGCCGCGCAGTGGGAGCAAAACTCGTAACCAAGCTTGTACACACATTCAGTGGCGTAACTATGGTCCAATTTTCAGGTGAGCACTAGGGGATGCACCACTTTTTCTAGGGGGGGCATGTCAATACTTCATTCTGCAGCCTCAAATGGGGACCTATTTGTTTCAAAACTCTGAATGGGGGGCACCCGGAGTGGGGGCACAGACCTCGGCTGGGGGGGGGGGGGGGGGGGCACGGTTTCCCCCATAGTTACACCACTGCACGCATTGGGAGTACAATGCCGTGGTGACTGTGGGTTATAGCAGGGTGGCACACTTCTTGTAAGTAATAGACTTCTGATATTATATATGATTCTTTTTTTTAAAGGAATTTAAAGGTACAAAATTTGAGCTCGTTCCCCAGTCAAGAAAAACACTTTTGACTAACCTCACAATTTCATAAAAAATGTCTTTGTAATACATAGGAGGGTTAACTGAACACCATTTGTAATGATCTTGAGTTACCTTTGAGTTTATATTCCATCTGTTATAACATTTTTTTTTTTAATTAAAAGGGATTACTCACCAATTTTAAGTTTAAAATGCCCTATTGTAAAAATGTCAAGTAGATGGACAAGTTATGTATGTTGAATAACAGTGCTCAGTCCTTTTTTGTTTTGAAGAAAGTCATCTCCTTATTAATATTTAATGTGTACCATGTGTGAACCAAATGTAACTCATCTCTTGCACATATGTCGGACCAAGATTTTGTTTTTATTCATAATTTTGTACTTCATTTAACATTCATAAATGCCCAAGACAGTTTAGACAATCTGATTGGACAAAACATAATCACATGGGGTGTGTATTAACAGACGGTAAAGACACGGTATATCAAAATCAGAGCAACGTGTATGTGCCAGCTGTTTGTCGTGCCAGCTGTTTGCCAGCCATTCTATTAAGCCTGCGTGCGACGTGTGTTCTCTTATTGTTAAGTCATGTATTAACACTGGTTAATATGTTTATTATTCATTATTTTTATAAAGGTCAATGCAGTACATGGGCAAACAAATGCTGAGCCATCTAAGCAAGAATGTTTATCCAACTCCCGCAGCCACACAGCAAGAAAGTTACAGGAATGTAGCAGCTGGCGAGACAAACATGTATTATTTGATGATGCCTTTTTTGAGAGTCAAATACCTGTGAAAAATGCTTGCTGTGTCTGCCAAGATACCGAGGGTGAAGTTATCCGGTGCCTTGATTGTGGACCAAATATTATTCGTTGTTTGCATTGTACTTTGTGTTTTCACAAATCAAACAACATGCTTCACAAGCCCGAGATAATGTTGGTAATTACAATTACATTTTTATGTTATGCCCCTACTGTGTAATTGTCCCAACTAAGTTGTCCCCTTCTATACATGTAGTTGGGAAGGCCCAATTTTGTTTGGACAATTCACACAGTTTGGGCGTGACATATACATTCTGTTATGTGGCATCAACACCCCTCGCCTCAATCGCGAATGTTTAAGAAGAATGAAATATAAACTTATATCCATGACCCCATATTGGTTTTAAAGGGGTTAGTTTTTCTTCTTTTAGACTCACAAATTCACATGATGTTCAATTTCGTTTTTGACAATACTGTCTTCATTACAGATATTACATGAAATTGTAACAAATTTAAATTATGTATTACTTAAAAATAACCAGACCACCTGAAAAATTTTTAGAAATATTTAAAAAAAAATTGGTGAATGTTTATACCGTTATAAATGATAGCGTATTAAAAAAAAATTATACACTGTCTTGCTTCATGCACACTGAAGTGCTACAAGGATGATGACAAACCTTTTCAGTGTCCCACTTCATTTTTGTTCATCATACATCCCCCAATTGTGGTAAAGGTAGATATACGGTGTATGTTTTGCTAAAATATCAACCGCTTGAATGTTCAATATTTGTTTTTTTAATTATTTTATTCAGGGAAAAATTGCTGCGCCATATGAACTCAATCCAGATTTCTGTAGGAAGGATCATCAGTGTGAATTACAACACAAGAAACCCATCCAGGTAGTTGATGAGAAGGGTAAGCTTGTATGAAAAAGGGTTCAACCTAATTTGTTAATACAGTTGTGATAACGTCACAGCGGGTCTGCGTATGGAGACCAGAACCCAGAGACCTGTTTTTTGTCATGAGCTGCAATATAACTGTTTTTTTTACCAATGTCAATTTGGATAAAGTAATAATTTCCTGTTTATTTTCCCACCTGTCCTATGCCATCTCTTTCCATTACTCCCTCCCACCTCCGCCAACCTCTCTCTCTGTTTCTTTTATACAGGTCGGCTTCATGACTCTTTTTTCACATGTTGCCCTTGTGAACCAGAGACGGTCACCCTTATCAGGCTGCGGTTGTGGCCATCCACCCCGGATCAACCCAAAGTGGCCTTTCATTTTGATGTCATGAACCTGCTTGAAATGTTATTGTTAGAGGGACACATGTCGCTGAAGGCAGCTTGCCAGAGTTTAAGATGGAGGAATTCAATGAAAGCGCACGAGGTACATTGAATTTACTTAGATTATTTTACAAGCTGCTATTTCTATCCTACAGTTTACACATTCAATTTAAAACAACAAATATTGTGTATAGCAGTTATCACAGTCCATATACATGTTTTATAAAGTACAAATTGTAATTTGATTGTTGATACACTGAATATATAATGAGAAGCAATTGCCTCGTTTCTAAACCTATTGACAGACAGACAGACAAAAGAAAAGACAGGAAACTACAATGGCTGACATACAAGCATGCATTACTTTTCAGTATTCGGTGCTAATTACCAGAACATACACAAAGCATACATGTACATGATAATGGATACAGACAAAAAGTGTTTACTTAAATACAAATGGCCAAGCTTTGTGAGACCCTGGTTAGAGTTTATATCTGACTACTACAATGTACATTTATATTTGCAGGCACAAACGATTTATCGTAGTCTCGTAAATGACTCGTTTGATGAATATAGACATTTCCGTTATCGATGCGATAACTTTCTTTCCGTCTGTTCTACCTTAGCTGATGATGGATTTCAGTGCCCTGCATGTCCAAAGGTATAATTCTACACTTTGATATCAATCCAAAATAAATCGCTTGTGTGTGATCTGCATAATGAACTTTGATAAGCCATATGATATGCCATGGCCTGTTGGCCTATATGCTTATGCCACAATCATAACACATTGGTAATTCTAGTATTCTGGTGTCCAGTGCATTTAATACATCAGGTGATTCTATCTAGATTTCTTTGCAACCGTTTCCTTATTTGGCCCATATGCCTCATAATATGATGTTTAACTGATATACATATTAAACATGTAGTTATTGAATTGACAGACCATTTACATTTTTTCATAGCAATGAAATCATGGCTTTATGGTACTGGTTAATCATGTTTATTGATATGTCAGAAATACCACCAAATAATAGTTGAAACATATGAGCAATTTACCAATAGCTTTTATTTCCTTTATCAACCTCCTTATACATGTCTTAAGGAAAGTGGAAGTATGTTCATCAGCCTTGATGGGAATTTTGGCCTTGTAAGAAAGATGAATTCTGGAACCAGTCAAACTGGACCAAAACACAGAGACCGGATGTTCATTCCCCAGGAGGAAGTTGATGAGTTTGTTAAAAACTATGATGACAATCCCTCTTCCAATGTACCTGTAAGTCCTTTACTTAATATTTAGAGTGTACCATAAGTGTAAAAGTAATAATATCACTTTTAAGGTGCACAGTATCTGGAAATCCCATTAAAGGAGCTGGTGCAACTGTATATTGCTGCCTATTCTAGAAGAACCGGGGCAAGCCTTACGTCCCATCAAGCCTTAACTTCATCAGTTATGCCACTAACGTGTAATTATTATTTAAAAGTTTGTTGTTTGAAATAAATCTTTTTTCCAAACAGAAGACAGAAAAGATGTTGTAGCTTTGATAATGACACAAATGGGAGGGGGGGGGGGTGATAAGATGGGCATGTTCCTTCCAATTTTTTAACTGTATGTAACAATTTTCGATGTTTTTTTTGTTTGGTGTGCCCCCATTATTTGGCTATGTACCTCTATCTTGCTTTGTACCCCAGCTGGAACACTTCAAATTGTGTACCTGGGAAATTATCTCTTCATGAATTCTATTAATCGGGGAGAAAACAAAGAGTTCCGTTTTGAAAAGTGTTCAAGGTGAAGAGGTACACATCCAAAAAATGCAACTCTTTGTTTTCTACCGATTAATAGAATTCAGCAAAAGATAAGTTTTCATGATCAGTCATGCCGGCACCAGTTGGAATCCAGCATTCTCCTGACGACAGACAGAGCATACTGCCCGAGTCAACCGGTTCCTTCAGAACCACACACATACTCAAAAGAGAGATTTACTCATCACATGGTGTCACCGCAAACCTTTCAGTTTATTGTTCTTCCACCATGCAAACCTTTAAGTGTTATTCATGTTGTTAAAAGGCCACAGTGCTATATGTGCACTTTTGAGGAATCCATCAATTTTTAAGTCGATACCTTCACTTTATCCCAATAAATTTCAGCACAATTTTCAAATTAATAACAAAAATTGTTAAATAAATACAACATGAACATATATTGCACATGTGTAATATATGTTCATGTTTTATTTGTTTATAAATTGTTGTTATTAATTTGAAAATTGTGCTGAAATGTATTTGATAATGTAACGTATTTTCACAGGATTGTAGCAATTTTCAAGCTGGAGATACTCTACGTGCCAAGAACAAAGCACGCCGGCTGGACACAACTGGTGTTTTTGGAGCAGTGTGTCTACACGGTTTCCCCCTTCGCTTCTTGGACATGAAACACGGTGAACGGTAAAAAATGTACTAATCATAAAAAATCTTAAAACATTCTTAAAAATTTAAGTTAATCACTAATTTGGATGATGCCAATATATTTTTGGTTTTGAACTGATGGACACAGACAGTTCTCAGTTCAGTTAAAGATATTAGTGCAATTTGGTCACTACCAAACCTTTACTTTGGTAGTAACCAAATTGCACTAATGATATGTATTTTAAATAAAAGATTATTTCTAAAGACAGTACCAGTGTCAATCATATTGAGTAATTATGCCTTCTTAGGCATGTTTTACAAGAAGAAAACATTTAAACACCTTGACTTTTCACTGCTTAGTTATTTGATGTGTATTTGTATTTTAGTCTTTGTGACTGACTGTTTCTTGCCAGTACCATTGCTGTACTTTATCTGTAATGCCGTTTTGACATGCTGAATGGTTCATAATGCTTAAATGATTTTTCATAACAGTAATAATTGGCATGGAAAAAATATGTGCTTGAATAAAAAGTTAATATGAAATCATCTGATCAGTGACTGTCCCAAATCCATCACTACATATCCAGATGTCTGTTTTCCTAAAAATTGTAGCACCTCAGATATAATAATTTTAAGGGATATCACATAATATCATGAACTTTATGTAATCGGATGATATTGTGAGACAAAAAAACAATAATCAAGCAACTAAAGAAAATAACTGTATTGTGACAGTAATGAACATATTTGTAACTTCTCCTTATTCCTTAAGTCTTGCTTATGCAGTCAAAATCATTGACCATGTCATGAATGATGTTGCAGAGTCAGTGAAGGTTCATGTTATCTATGACATAGCTGTCTGCTCATTTCAAGGTAAATGTATACAAACTCTTTATCTTATCTTGGATTGTTCAAACAAATAATTTTGATTTGTTGTTTCAATAATTTATTTAAATTTTGTATTTAAATTTTTCAATAATTTATTACATTTTTTATTTGTTTTTCCATTTTGTTTTCATACTTTTTGTTATTTTGTTATGTACTTTTCTTTACTATTGTATTACCATTAAAATATGTATATGGTTATGTTCAGGTCATGTATATGGTTATGTTCAGGTTTTTTTCAATTAACAAACATGTGCAATATTATTTTAAATGTATGATATTAAACAAAATAATTCAAACATAAATTCTGGACATTCTCTCTACACATTATGAGTATTTATTTTGTACCTATAACAAACAATTTTAACACAATTCCAGAGTACATGTGGGTTTACCCTGCTGTATATATACAACTAACTGTAATTGCTCACCTAAAAGAATATATTGCTCATGGCACTGTTACATTTATTTTTAGAAAACTGGAAGAGCCAGGTATGACGATCTGAATTTGGCACTGCCCGTATTTCATGCATATGGCCACAAAATGTCTTGTCAGGTATGTTCAAAATTGTTGTATTGTAATTGACACCCCAACGCCGCCACCACCCCACCCCCCCAATTCTCCACGTCAACAACGTTATTGCAGGATGTATTTTATAAAACAAATAGGCACCTGCAACAGCATAACCAAGGTTGCAACACATATGTTTTGTTTTAGCAATTGCCAGTTTTCTTTAAAATCAGATATTGGACATTAGTACCATTATAAGATTTACACCAAGGCAGTTTCATTAAAAATTTGTAAAATTTTCAGGTGCTTCACTATAAGTTTTGTATTCATTGATATATTTTATATTCCATTTTAAAAGGCATTCGAATAGATGTGTGTTAGTCTTTAAATAAGGGGCTGTCGGAATGTGACTGCATACTTTTTTAACAATTTTATTATTTCCACATGACCTTTTAAGGCAAATTACAGTACCAGGTGGCTTTGTGGTTATGGACTGACTGATGGAGAGGCAATGGAGCATACCTGTGGAGCTACTTGAGGAGATTTTCCACCATTACAAAAGAGATGACCCCATCTCACCGTGAGGATCTGTTAACCTCTGCTCTAATGCACTATAGTCGACGGAAGGGCACAGAAATCGGTACAAAACATTTTTTGAATGAAACTTTGGGTTCTTTATTTGATCTTGCCAAATATCAGAAAAAATCTTTATAATTTATTAGACTACCAACATGTTAAACTTTCATATCATACAGATATAAAATTGTGTGTGTATACACAAATTTATAAAATATATTGAGCTTTTTTGTATTCATTTTATGTAGAAATTTGCAAAACAGTGAGATGGAAATTACATTGTTGAATACTTCTACCAATGTGTCAAAAGGGATTATTCTAGCTTAAATGTTTTTATACTGTTTTAAAGTTTTATGTAAATCCAGGCGCCTTTTGTTGTTCATAAACCAGAAGCATCATGGGCTTTAAATGTGTTTAATGGAAGTTCTAAACATTGTATTTGTCCCGTAGTTGTTATTAGTTGTACATGATAAACAGACACTAAGCTTTTTACTCAGCCTTTTTTCACAAGAGAGCTGAAAGGTTTTTTGGCCTGATGACCAGGAGTAGTGATAAAACCTGCCCATGCTCCTTTATCGATGCAAGTTATAATTATAGTTTTTAATAAGTTAGTCTTATGGTTAATTTTTTGCTGGTTCATAAGTAATGCATTTTAAAATTTTGTTGTAAAAATTTTCTTAAAGGGTCAACCCTCAGTGTCCTTATGGGTCGAGCGCAAAAAGTTCGTGATGATTCATTGACAGCCTTGCGGGAAATCAATCAAGAGTGCAGTGGTAATGCAAATTTAAATTCGGTTTTTTTACCATTTGAAACCATCCATGTCTGTGTTGATTAAAAGTTTCAAAAAAATTCATAATTACTAAATTTCAAACATAATAAACAAATTGCAAGTACAAACTTTTGATAAAACAAATATTTAAATTAAGATTTATGCAAATTCATTTTCCATTGTATTTAAGCATTACATTTGAGCAATTTCAATTATGAAATGCATTTCATTTTGAGTCAAATACAAAATATTAGGGAATTTGGTTTAGTCTTTATTACAAACTATGCACAAATCAATGTACATGTACACCTAACATTAGCTGGTTGTCCCTTTTTCTTTGTCTTCGTTCCTTTCTCTTTCTTTTTTTTTATAGCGCCTTGTATCCTTTGGTAAGCCTTGTATCCTTTGTTGTTGTTGTTGTTGTTGTTATATATTTTTTTTTATATTAATATTATGTTTTTATGACTTCCAATAAAGTTTCACTTGAAGATGTTCATGCTTGGAGAGAAGCTGAGAAGAAATCTGCAGCTATACCAAAGTCATCAAATAAAGGTTAGTTTAACTTGTTACATTTACAATTTAGGTTAGTAATATTGATGTTACTGTTTCATGCATTTAATCATGTTTTTCCCCGAGAATTTTAATGTACTTAATGATATGGTATAGCTTTGGTAAATACATCAAAGCTTGTTTCGGTCTAAAGATGGTACCAGTATCAAACATTTTTTGGAATGCGTCTGTTTATGAGAAATCATCAATTTCAGTTCAATTTATTTTGAACTTTTGGCTTGTAACAATCCTCAAATCATTGTTATATTACTAACAACAATTTAACCAAAAATATCTGTCCTTGCGACAAACAATACCTTTTAAAGATCATTCTCCTGTAATTACTTAATTTTTGAAAATTTGTCTTACCTTTTGGAAAGCACAATTCTCAAGGGGTTTGAAATGTAAACAAGGTAAACATTATGACATAATACGTATTAGTAATATCCTATGCTCCCCTAAAATTCTACACATCGGTACCCCATTAACTTGGAATCGCCATAAAAGTTGAAAGTTTCTAATGGTATTAAACATACATGTACCATAAAACAAGTATTGAAACAATGAATTCAAAATATTGTTATTCTCAAAAACACACAACAAAAGGAGCTTAATATTTATCTTTATTTGCACAATTTCATGGCGTAATACAAAAGCAGTCACAAAAACAGTGAAATTTTATATACTAATTTTAAACAAGTTCTTGATACTGCTTTCAGTAGTTTGAAAAAGTAAGTCATATAATTAATATGTAAGATGAATTTATATTTCTTAGAACCAACACCTTGGCAAGAGATGTATGTAGAGAAGCTGATGAACTACAACATGCGTATGTAAGTTGTTTATCTGTTCTTCAAAAGTTTAAAACCTATGTAATTGAACCATTGCAACAGAACATTATGTGGCCTTTAAACCCTAAAAACTTCATAGGTTCAAAATATTTTATAGGTTTTTTTTAAATTATTTGCTCGTTTGGTCTGGAGATATTAATTTCTGATATAAAAAATTTCTTTTGAGATTTATTTAAAAGGTCCCACTTTTCAGACAAATTTATGACAAAAATACAAATAAACAATGTGATCTGATGCACATATGATGCCATATAAAAAGTGTGTCATGGTTTGTTTTTAACAATACTGTATGTAACATGAAAATTTGTATTTACTTAGGGACCAATTGAGACTGTGTACTGATGACAACAGGGCAGGAGTGCTTGCTACACAGTGTCAGCAGTAAGTGAAATTAAACTTATTGCATGTAAAAACCATACAAACTTTTGCAGAAGGTGTTGTTGTCACTTGAGGCTTTCCCAGTAAGGGTACATTGTATCTTCATTTGGAGCTAAGGGTTCCAGTTGGAAGAAAGGAAAAAATAGTATAGATGACAACAACACCTTCAGCTACACTATTTGTAAGGTTGAAAAATAGAAAAGATCAATAAACTTTCACAGTGTGTAGATGGTAGAAAACATCCCTTGAAATGTAAAAGTAGGTGTTCCAAGAGAGTTTAGACTATAACTGAAACTGGTATACTCTATTTGGAAAAACTAAGTAAATACTTCCATTACATGTATGTTTATCAAACTTAGCTACTAAAATTTTGTTCTGCCTCACACTGTACATGTTAGCAAGGAACACCCAAAAATGTTGATAATGAAAACATTAAGTTTTCATATTGTTATTTTATTGAAGAAACAATTATGAAATCATAAACTTTATTGTTTTTGCAGCAACCACAGCAGCAGCTAATAACAGCACCAGCAATGATGGTAAGAACAATAAGCAATTTTAAAATGTAAAAGTAGGTCTTCCAAGAGAGTTTAGACTATAAATGAAACTGGTATACTTTATTGGAAAAACTAAGTAAATACTTCCATTACATGTATGTTTATCAAACTTTACTAAAATGTTGTTCTGCCTCACACTGTACATGTTAGCAAGGAACACCCAAAAAATGTTGATAATGAAAATATTAAGTTTTCATATTTATATTTTATTGAACAAACAATTATGAAATCATAAACTTTATTGTTTTTGCAGCAACCACAGCAGCAGCTAATAACAGCACCAGCAATGATGGTAAGAACAATAAGCAATTTTAAAATGTAAAAGTAGGTCTTCCAAGAGAGTTTAGACTATACATGAAACTGGTATACTCTATTTGGAAAAACTAAGTAAATACTTCCATTACATGTTAGTTTATCAAACTTAGCTACTAAATTTTTGTTCTGCCTCACACTGTACATGTCAGCAAGGAACACCCAAAAATGTTGATAAGGAAAACATTAAGTTTTCATATTTTTATTTTATTGAACAAACAATTATGAAATCATAAACTGTATTGTTTTTGCAGCAACCACAGCAGCAGCTAATAACAGCACCAGCAATGATGGTAAGAACAATAAGCAATTTTAAAATGTAAAAGTAGGTCTTCCAAGAGAGTTTAGACTATAAATGAAACTGGTATACTGTATTTGGAAAAAGTAAGAAAATACTTCCATTACATGTATGTTTATCAAACTTAGCTACTAAAATTTTGTTCTGCCTCACACTGTACATGTTACCAAGGAAGACCCAAAAATGTTGATAAGGAAAACATTAAGTTTTCATATTTTTATTTTATTGAACAAACAATTATGAAATCATAAACTTTATTGTTTTTGCAGCAACCACAGCAGCAGCTAATAACAGCACCAGCAATGATGGTAAGAACAATAAGCAATTTTAAAATGTAAAAGTAGGTCTTCCAAGAGAGTTTAGACTATACATGAAACTGGTATACTCTATTTGGAAAAACTAAGTAAATACTTCCATTACATGTATGTTTATCAAACTTAGCTACTAAATTTTTGTTGTGCCTCACACTGTACATGTTAGCAAGGAACACCCAAAAATGTTGATAAGGAAAACATTAAGTTTTCATACTTTTATTTTATTGAACAAACAATAATAAACTTTATTGTTATACAGTAAACATCAGTGAAAAATCTACTGGCGAAAACAGCCATGGTGAGGTTATAATTCATTGTTATTTAATCATTTCAACAGGATTTCATATGTTTAATTGATTTCTATTTCATTTAATATATTTCAAAATATTTACAATTTGTACACGGAATTTTGTAATTGTAGTTGTTTGACATATTTTGTAAACATTATTAGTGATAACAACAATAAAACAATTGGCTTAAAAATACAATAGTGAATAGAGACAATAATATCCGAGTTAACATGATTTGATTATATGTTTTCTCAATGTACAAACGGTAAAAAAGGAGTGGTGCAAGTGTACTAGGACTACATGTTACCTGGCCCAAATATGTCCTCAGTCTCTGTGTACACTGAAATGTAGTCCAATCAGCCAGCAGGTCAGGCTTTGTGTGACAATGTTTAAATCTTACCCGTGTGGGGAGCCTGAAACTCAGTACTAAACTTTCATGAACAACTATACTGACAAGCGCTATAGTTCGAATTTCAAAATTAAATTTTTTCTAAGCCATTTTATTGAAAGAAAATCCATATGTAATGTTTGAGAAATCCTAAAGTTTTGATGGTTGTACGTCATTTCATAGGCCATTTAACGTACAAAACGACAGTGAAAATGATACTTTGAAATTCAAACCTCACTGAGATGCATTGTATTTGATCATGGCACACTACATCCGAGTTTCAGCAGCTTCACAGATGTAAAAATTAAGCAATTTATAAATGTACACACAATTTTTTTTTCTGTATTAGCAATTTGTTTTGTTAAATCCTGGACGTCACCATAGTACACAAAGGAAACATATCTTTGAACAATGAAAAACATAACTTTTCAGATTATTTTATTCCAATGTTTATACAAAATATAAAAAATCAATTGCAGTGGGGATGTATTTTCTAATTTAATAAATGTATTTACATATTTTTAGCTCATGATTCTTGGAAAGTAAAGAAGCATTTAAACAAGTGTTACCAATAGTGTATAGGGGTGATGGATGTTTTTTTATTAAATTTGTTGAAATTGCAGATTTACCAATTGGGGACGACATAATGTTACTCCATCAAATGATTAGAACGGATAGTACATGTAAGTACAGTTTAAGTAAAGTGTAATTTAAAATTAAATGTTTATGTCTTTCATATATGCATCTAAATTTCTGTTTGATGTAAAAATTTCTGTTTGATGTAAAATTGTAAAATGTAAAAGTAGGTCTTCCAAGAGAGTTTAGACTATAAATGAAACTGGTATACTCTATTTGGAAAAACTAAGTAAATACTTCCATTACATGTATGTTTATCAAACGTAGCTACTAAAATTTTGTTCTGCCTCACACTGTACATGTTAGCAAGGAACACCCAAAAAATGTTGATTAGGAAAACATTAAATTTTAATATTTTTATTTTATTAAACAATTTTGAAATCACAAACTGTATTGTTTTTGCAGCAACCACAGCAGCTAATAACAGCACCAGCAATGAGGGTAAGAACAATAAGCACAATTGTATCTGCATTATAATATTACAACCCTTTAACTTTCATATATTTATGGGAAGATCAGACAACATTGTCAGTCTTTATGGACAAATCATGTATGAAAAGCCAATTGTGCTAGCTTAGCTTCCCCACTGAACAATTACAGCATTGTGATTTATAAGTAGGTCTTCCAAGAGTTTTCACTATAAATGAAACTAGTATACACTATTTGGAAAAGTAAATACTTCCATTACAAGCGATATTTTTTTTTTACTATCAACTTTACACCTTGGAATTTAAATGTAATTCTGTGAACTATTCTGTTTTCAACCAATAGTGTATTGGGGTTTAAAAGAATCTGATCCCTTAAAAACATTACCTGCAAACTTTTATAAATTTCAAATATAACATTGATCTATAGTGCTACATGTATGACAAACTTTTAAAGTAATTTTAACCTGTTCTCTATTACATAAACAGGTGTGTATGAGGTGGAAAAGATAACGGGGAAAAAAACCAAAAAAGGACGAGTATATTACAAGGTGAAGTGGGCAGGCTATGAACAAGAGACATGGGAACCATATCAAAACATAAGCTTAGACATGCGGAAGACATACAAGAAATATATATAACAGACACTTAAAGACAAGATAGTTTGCTTTCAATTAATGAATCAAAATAAACATTACAAAGGTAATCTT
Source organism: Zoroaster sp. YZ-2022 (assembly GCA_029582265.1). Classification (NCBI taxonomy): domain Eukaryota; kingdom Metazoa; phylum Echinodermata; class Asteroidea; order Forcipulatida; family Zoroasteridae; genus Zoroaster; species Zoroaster sp. YZ-2022. The sequence continues at coordinate 31,987,873 of CM055822.1, forward strand.
ATTAAGTCGTGCCATTAACAAAAAAATAGTTTACATATGTTGGGGGTTTAAAGCTTGCTATTGTATACAAATTCATCCATACTTGGTTAAAGATAAAGTATAGTTTAGTAATGACAATAAACAGTCAGTATGAGCGTGATTCATTTTGGTGAATACAAATAAACTCAAATATAACCTGTTAATATTTCATCGAAATAGCTGGTTACGTTCTTGAGAATTCAACTACTTTAGACCAGTTAAGCTTTTATGTAAATACATTTCAGTCGTGTCACTGGTCATTACCAAAGCTGTACCATAATCTTCAATAATAATGAAGAGATATGTTTATAAAACCAATCAGTGATATTTTGACCTTACATGTACTTAGTTGTATCCTAAATAATACATGTATATTGAAATTGCAGTCAGCTATGTTTGTATGCATTATAAAGTTGAAACTGACCACACTGCATGATCCATTTAAAATCTCATGGTTAATAATACCACCATCAACTTTACAACAACTTAGTTTGATGTCAAACTCTTATCAGTTTTTTTAAAATACCAGTAGTGTCAAGGTGTTTCAAAAAAATATATACATATATACAAGTACTGTGTGTAATAAATTGTTGTTTGCGACATGTACGTGTTCATGTATACAGTCAATGGCAAGCTCCAAGTCACTTGACAAGAACAAATTTATTAAATGAGGATGTAAACAATTTATTTCAATAAGCTTTTCCACTAGGAAATTGAATGAACATTAAACTCAAATTACAGTGCCTTCATAGTGTGTTAAAAAGTACAATAAAATAAACAATATTATAGAAAAACACAAGCCTAGGACACTACAATTGGTCAATCTAATCTATGTGCCCAAATTTATCTTGAAAAATGTGATGCTATTAATTATTGTAACCCCAACACAGCACTCCATTCAAATTAAAGATAACGGACAGATTTGGTGATGACAGCAAACAGTCACTATGAGTGTGCTTACTTTTGTAAATAAATATTAACTAACCCTGAAAATTTCATCAAAATAGGTGGTCACGTTGTTGAGAAATCAATGAAAAACCATAACATGGTGTAATTTCTCAGGATGATTGATACATCTTCAGACCAAGTCAGCTTTTATGTAAATATATTTCAGTATTGTAATTGGGTCATTACCAGAGCTGTAGCAAGCAGGGGTGTGACACCCCCCCCCCCCCAAAATTTGTTTTTCTCAGTCGGCAAATAAAGCATCAAAGGTACTAGAACAAGGGTTGATCCAGAATAAATTTGCAGTTGGCAAACCTAGAGCTACATGTTTTCCCAGGGAGTGGTTTGTGATCATTTGTTGTTACTTTGTAATACACTGTATTTTAATCATCAAAGAGCTGTAACAAATCCAAAAACATTAATGGAATAACCTTTTGGTCTGTTAAGTTCCCTTTAAATGTAACAGGAATCCATACATGTACATAAGAAAATGCATGTAATTTTAAAAGCAGACATTAAATTTGCAAAAATGAGTTATACAAACTGAACAGTTTATTTATTTATTGATGTTTATGTTTTGTATTATGTTTTTTTCGGGTGGTGGCACTGGGGGTGTTTACATGTATGCAAGGTGTCAGATTAGATCCAACTGACATGTCAACCCCCCCCCCCCCACAACACACACACACACAGTGTCACCTTGTAACAAGTCTTAGGGCATAAGGAATCAGTCAAAACATAAGCTTTGTTCATATTTTGCAAGTTATTGTTTGTCAATTTGTTAGGGATGCTAATTAAGTTGGTAATGGCCATACATTTTGAATCTATCACGTTCTTTCTCAAAGGCAAAATGCTAATTATGCTTACTTTATTTACATACAATTCTATGGGTTATCACATCTTCAATAGATACCAGCCTTCATGCCTATCAGGAAAATAAAATAACACGAAAAACAAATATGAAAATTTTGCAATGAACAATATCAATTTATTTCTAAAAACACCAGGTTAGCACTATTATTGTTCAAGTTACAATGACTAGCACAAGTATTCTGCATGATATCTTTACTGGCTGAAGTGGTCTTATATTACAATGTTGGTCACAAGTTTTTTTGTTTACACATGTAATGCCTGACACAATTGATCTTTTAGTTGAAATGCCTGACACAAGTGTGTCCTTCGGTTTAAAACAATGCCTAACACAGGCATCTTCATCTTGTCAAAGTGCCTTATTACTGTTTTCATCATGGATATATGGACAGCTGAAAAATGGTGGCCAGTGATTTAAATTGGACACGCACAAATAGTGCAATATATAAGTTGCGTTAGAAGCCTATTACTAACATAAAATATCAAGTATGCCAGTCTCCTGTAAGTTAGGCCACCACAAAGTACTGCTTTACAAGCTGCCTCAGACATTCGAAATATTTGGCTTTCTCCAAAAATAAAAAAGCTTCTCACAGCAATTTGGTAAAATGCATCATGGGATACATGCATCTGCATCAATTGCTTCTTAGAAGTGGGTGGGGGACATGCAGGCAGTGTCGGATCCAGGATTTAGCCAATATTGGGGCACAACCCAAGTCGCACAGCTTCCCCCCGCTGTTCATATTTTGGACAAAACGGTACACGAAAAAGAAAAAACGGTAGGATAGGCTGACATATTTATTTACTTTTTAATTATTTTGGGCCATCGAAAAGTGGGGGAGGGGCCTTTTGATATACTGTACCCCCACTCTAAAAGGGGTCCCTCAGGCACACACTGATGGACACCCATGCACGCAGTGCTCGCAATGGCTCATGTATGTGTGCAACGTGGAATGCCTGATATGCCACCAATGCTGCCTCTATAGTGGGCTGTATTCATTTATATTATAGAGTTTATTTTTAGAAATAATTACCCAACTTTCTGCACCACACTAGCCGATCAATTTTTCTGGAGAGCAACATCACAGTCACCAGTAATCACACCTTAAATATACACAGTTACATCTTATACCTATTAATTTAATCAGGGAAAACAAAGGAGACAAAAATGATGTTAAGGCCATGTAAAAACAAAATTGTTGTTTCGCATCCCCGCCCGCCATCAAAAAAGCCCCCGACCTTTTTTATTTTTTTATAAACCTGTTAAACCCTTACCGTAGAAACTATTTTAAAAATGGCACTGCAATGTAGAAGCTTAAATTTACGGTTTACTTGTCAATTTCATCGTCCGCATATTGCGGTGTGATACCGAACTCAACCGACCACAAGTTTTTTCCCTGTACCACACGATGTATGGGGCCAATAACAGCAGAGAATTCCTATCCCTTCAGTGTTGGCCCCATAGCCAATCGTGTGAAAAAATCTTCCGGCAAGTTGTGTTTACCAGCGATGCCATACCCATTATCGGGCATGGTATTGCTGCCAGTTGGTCAGCACCTGACTACACTTTTCTTTCTGTTGTGGTAGTCTGGATGCCAGCCTGTTTCGCAGGCGCTCGCTATACGTCACAAAGAATAGTCTTGGTTCGCGACGCTCCTTAGCAGTGTGTGTGTAAATAGCTGTGTGTGTGCGATAGTGCTATGTGTGTTGGCGATGTATTGAGAATAATGAACAAGGAATGTCACGAACCTTTGGGCCAGACTCCGTTTTTAGTACCATTCATGTGCGTGCTAATCTGGACTGTAGATCACACATAGAACTGACCTATTATTCTGCTGGGTATGAGGATATATGTATTCATTGCGACACAGTCGACAGTCTCGTGAAAAATGAATGTTACTATCCATATTGTGAAGACTGCAGTACAAAGGAGAGGGTTCAAAGGCATGGCCGAAAATTCACTGCCAAGGACTAAACTGACTTGATCAACATGTTTGTCTAGGCCAGTTAAATCATTTATTGCATTTGTTTGACAGAAATAAATACCTTTTCTGTTTTCTTATAAAAGCCAGGAATGGATCATAGTACGTAGTTTTTACTCTGAATGGATAGGCTTAAAAAAATCACCTACATGTTATCTGAATTTAGTTCATCACATTGATTCATGAAGTGCTGGATGAGTGCTGAGGGGAAAAATAGAAAGAAAGAAAAACCTCCCTCCCTGTAGAAATTGAACAGGAAGGATGCTAAACAATTATATTTTTTATATGGCCTAATAGAGGTTAAACGCGATGCATGATGGTCTGCACGTTGACAGCCACTAGGCGTTTTGTGCAGTACAAGACAAGACAAGACAAGATAAAAAATAATAACAAAATAATTGGTTCATTTGACAAACTGCTAGGTTCGAAACGTAAGGCCATTAACTACTAAATGTAGAAACAATAATTGGAATGTCATAGTTGTTGTGGGGCAACAACCAGCCAGGCAGGAATAATTATTAAACACCCCCCCCCCCCCACCACACTACCCCAGGTCTGACGTGGGGATTTGCTGATCTCAATGATGCCCAAGCCAAGGGTCAGGATTTTGGTCATTGTTCACACACACACACACAAACACACACACATGCGCCCAGGGTTTTACTATGACATTGAGAAGAAATAGCTGACAACATGTGAAAAAGGGCCAAATACCTAGAGGAAGCATTAATGTGATAAATATATTAATAATAATATCTAGAACCGATACACTGGACTCACTCCGTATCAGAGGGAGTCTAGTGTATTGGCACTAGAATGGGGCTATCTTCCGCTCACAGTTCTATATAATAAAGATGAAACAGCGACAATTACATCATTATTTAGCTATGTGACAAAAATTTTCAAAATCAACAGATTCCAATACAACTGGTATCATTGTCAAGGTCTTGAATAGACGATTACAATGATATAAGGATCATCTTCCTGTGACCAAAAATAAGTTATGACATGTTGAATCCGGCAATTTTAGGCCCGTAAATGGCAATTATTTTATAAGGAAAAACAAAAGAAATGTAAATTTGACTTGTGACCCGTTTCCTAGATTTTCTCGGATTCCATATCATAACTTTCTTAATTCTTGTCCGATTTTCAAAAGGTTGGTATCACTGGAATGCTTGGGAAAAGAGGAAGAATAATAACCTATTTCCAGGCTAATTCAATGATTAGTTTGTTTTGTAGTGCTGATTTACAAATAAGAAATACAAAAAAAAATGTGTTAAAAAATAATAATAATAAATTAAAAAAATTATGAAAAAAAATAAATTACTCAAATCTGAGGATTGTTTTCATATTTTTACACTAAAATCTTCGAAAGCCTCTCATCCCTGATTTAATTTAATATTAAAACAATTTATAAATTATATTGGACTGGAAATATAAAACAAAATAATGAAAATAGATTTTAAAAAATAGAGAAAAAAAATCACTCAAATCTGAGAATTTTAAATATTTATACTGAAATCCGCGAGAAATTCTTATCCCTGATTTAATTAAACATTATAAAAAACAATAAATGATATTGGACTGGAAATATGAAGAAAAAAAATGAAATAAGTTCATGAAAACTAATATTTAATATTGTGTTACGCCGATGTAGGTTTAAACGGACGATTTATCGGACTGAAAATTGGTAGGTCTATAGCGCGCTGAACGCGGCGCAATACAATCTTTGGTTGACATCGATGTTTGGGGAGTCCAAAAAACATAACTGGGAGACGATCAATCGACGTCAAAATTGGCCAAGAGGTAGAAAACAAGTATAGAAAAATGATTTTTGTGGTTTGATAAGTGATTTTACTAAACTTTTGGTAAATCGTCGATGGTTTTGATGAGCAAGAGCGAACCCAAATTTCGAGAATATTTTTTGGAAACTTCTAGATGCCGCATTCAGAAAATTTGAGAACGAGGTTGAAGTAGAATATTTGATCTACGTCTTCGAAAAAAAATCTCCTGGGTACGTCAAAAAGAACGGCCTCAGCGAAACGTTACAAAGCGCTGTCTCCACGGTGTCTTCGCCACGGCGATTCAACCCGAGATTGAGGCCGCGGCCGAAAAGATTTGCGACAATGCGTGGGATACGCACATACCTACATGTACATTATTCAAAAAATAGGATACTGTGAGTGTGAGCGGAAGAGGCATTCGGACTATTTATGACCCATTAAAACATGGAAAGAATTTATAACTCAACCGCCACAATGTATAAATAACATGTCTAAGCATAGAGAAAGTCCTTTCTCTATGGTCTAAGCATGTGTTTTTAGCAGACGACAAAATGGCCAACATCTCCCAACGTGACAAAACAAAATGCAAAAGGGGCCATTTTTAATTTATGATCAGCGCAAAAGCGCAAGCGCAGCTAGCGCACTCGCGCGCTCTGGAGTGTATGTGGCCCTGTGACTATTTCATCTGAAATATTTTCGTCGAGCACATTCAATTTAAAGAACATAAAATAGTTTTAGACTAATTAGAACGTTGCTACTACTTTTACACGTTTATACATTAACGGACTGGTACAGAAACAATTTGACTATTCATGAAACGATCGTCGTCAACCAATCTGTGACGTGAGAAATCTTGCCAATATTGCTGTTACTCAACAGTACTAGCATGCCATTATGCATGTGGCACCCAGATTATAACGACTGACTTGACTTAACGACACCAATTGTAATCCAGACTACCAGATTATAATCTGTGCTCGTTAATAGCAAGATGAAATTGATCCTTTTGAGACGTTATCTACTGACACAGATTTGGAGTATCGGGTGCCTTAAATCATCAACAGAATAATCATAAACAGCTGTACTTGAATTAACATACCTCAATCAAAGTTTATGGTTTTGCCAGTGCCAGTTACATTTGATGGTAATAAACCTCGGCTTTGTCACATTGTTCGTTTGACCCTAACAGACTTTGTTATGGGTGTTTTAGTCATACATCTGAATTTAATAATTTTATATGTATGTTATATATGAATTAATGAGAGACCATTTATCATCCACTTACGCCAAACAAAGGCTTTGTGTACCTTCAAATAGTTGTGGTTTATGAGGTCGTTTTTAAGAGAAACACATATATTACGCCAATACAGAAATTATCTAGTCTTATATTTCTATATAGTCTAATTAATCCAGAAGACTCAGATGCATGCAGCGATGACTGAATGTTAATAAGTTCCAGAAGCAAAATCAGATACAATATGATTTAAAAGATCAATGATGTAGCATCTTCACCAGACAGCAAGCTGTGTTGTCTTTCCTTCTTTACTTCCTGCAGTCAACATTTTGGGAGCCGTCAGAACCGGGGTTAGTCGTGCACTTCACTTCGCCCGGTTGGCCTGTAGCGCCGCTCTTCTGAATGTCCGCAACAGCCGAGCCAGCCGGAACATCCCCATGGGTGGACATCATTTTGGCGCCAATAGAACCTTTTTCCACTCCAGTGGACTTGAAGCCCATTTCCCCTGGGGTGACGTCTTTCTTAGACATGTTTTATCCTGGGAAGCAACACATTGGTATCACAACATGCAAATTATCTAATGAGTTGTATTGTAAATATCAGTAAATCTGAAAGAACTGTTTGTGTGCAAGTCATTTTAGATTTGACATGGTGCTGCCTTTTCTGGATAATACTCACATTATATGGTATTATCACAGTGGGAAACGGTACAGTTTAACGCCTGTATGGGCAACTGGTGTGACAAAACATCCACAGAGAATTGCTTTATTTCCACCGAAGTGGAACTGTAAATAGGTGTTACAGTTAGAAAAGAAAATAAGAAAGGCTTACCTGTTTATCTCTTTATAGAAAATAAAAAGATGATACCAGCAATTGGTTTAAAATCAGCAAGTGATATTTCATAAGATGTTACTGATGAATGACGTACTATCTGAGTGAGGACTGTAGCGAAATACACCGAGTTTTAACTGCGATATAAAGGTAATCGTTAATTTTCATCTCTATGATTTCATCTTAGCAGATTTTCCCTGATGATGAAATACAAATCTGGAATGCGCGTCGCCTCATACCTGCGCGTCGGTATTTTTATTTATTTATTTTTATTTATTTATTGTTTGCTATGAAACGATGTCCAATTGCAGCAAAAATTGGTGGATCGACTTTTTCAGGAGAACATCTGTAATTGTGTCTGTGGAGCGACATTTTCTTCAGTGTAGGTGTTCGGCATCATCAGTTCATCAGTTTTGCGCACCACGGTAACGTCGTTACAAACACAAAGTTTATTTTTAAAAGGACAACAATTGTTCAATGCAAAACCAGATAGAGAATTGCATTGCGTGGCAGATATTTGTCTACACTCACCCGCGTCACCAACCCCACCCTCAACCCCCGGTCCACATCAGGATAAGATCAATAGGAATGACGTATTATGGAGTATACATGTTAATTACACATCTTTCTCCCAATCAGACGCGTAACCAGGAATTTGTCAAGGGAGTAGTAGACTCCAGAAGTAGACTCCAGAAGATATTTGATTGAGGTCTAAAACAAAACAATTTTTCAATGTTTGTTTATTATTTTAAAAAGAAGATATTTCAGAGATATCACCCCTCCTCCTGATTCTGAATAATAATGTAATTTTGCAAACATTACCACATTTTCTTTAAAAAATATTAATATCATATAAATAACGTTGATGATATAAAAAATAATAATTGATTCCCTGTATACGATCACATCTCAATAAGGCACAGTCTATTTCATATCGACATCGGATGTCCACGTACATTTTGTATAGGACTCAAACTGGATGGCTTCGTGTGTGCTGTATGTCAATAAAAAGTGCATCGCTCTCAATGCAATAGGCTATTTCTCATCAGGGTGAAAACCACATTGATGAAATAGGGGAGAAGATTCAACAATGGTCTACTAGTAATAATGTATATTATCACGTGTGGCTGCGATTCTCAATATACCCTTTGACCTTAGTTTCAATTCAAATCAATCAAAAACTTTACATCTCCAGACAAACCTCAAATGTATAATAAAAAAAAGGACAGTAGATGTATTGTGCAGTTGTGATTGGACTATGTATTATGCTGCAATAAATCACGTATATTAAACATGCTGCATTTCTTTGGAATTCCTTGCCTGGTTCATGTTTCGCTTCATCCCACGATCTATCCTGTTTCAAGAGGAATCTCAATTCCCACCTTCAGCTTCTCTGAGTCTATTTCCTTTTTTTTAAATTATATTGTAGCCCTGTGGTTTGAGTGGCTTTTAGACTTATTGCAAATATGCATTAAAATTATCTTTGATAAATTTCAGACAATGTAGAATGTTAAGTTCTGAATGGCTAAAGTGATGTCATGGCAACATCATAGACATATAAGAACAAACAAACAAATCGATAAAGCCATATAATTCCAACAAAAAGTGCCGAGTCGTAGCAGAAGTGCAGGGTCAAAATCAGTCAAAATGTTGATATACTTGCCAAGGTATATCTTGTGCACTTAAAAGTCGAACGCTGTCAAACCTTACATCAGTAAGTACATTAATTTTACAGGACAACATGAGTCGACTGTTTTTGACTGGCAAAAGCATTGTCTTGTATTGTTCAGGGTGGTCAAAAATGCCCCTGTGTGCACATTTGGGTCAACAGTCAAAACAGGCTGTTGACTAGTTATGACCACTATATCTGCTTGGCACTAAAGTTCAGCTAAAGCAGGAGGGTCAATGCGGCTATGATTAGAAACAAAAATAATAAAATGTCCAGCTTATAATTGTTTACTTCTTGAAATATCACTCATAATGCCAGACTAATTTATTTATATTTTAATTTATTAGGCTGTAATTTTTATACTACCACACCAGTAAGTGTTTCGTCCGCCATTTTGCCGAGGACAGTGCACTTTGCAATGTTTCCAGTACGTACAGTTGTTAGCACAGCCAATTCGCATAACATGACACTTGTCAAAGAATCGTGCTCTGTAAAAAAATCCTGTAAAATTACAAGATTTGTTTCCTGTAAAATTACAGCTTGACAATATAAATTTACAGTTAAATATTAAAAAATACGTAAATAAACTGTGTATTGTTTATCAATAGTAAGTACGGAGTTTATTTACAACGGTAATAATGACCTTATCATGTGGGTTATTATTTACAATCACTGAGATAATCCAAGACAAGCACTCTGATTCCATGCCCTGTCGATCGTTACAATACTGTCCCTTTAAACTTAGGCTTCTTGTTGTAAAGTTCATGATGGTATGAAATATCACTAGAAGTAATTTCTTAATTGAATTGTTGATTTCCTGAGACAAAAATTCAAAATTTTTATGAATACAAACAATTTTGACACATTAATAAGCTGAAACTTTCAAAGGCTGGTTTTTTAATGTGTATCTTTATTCAAAGAACAAACACACTTGTAGAAGAAGTTTGACAAAAGATTATCCTCCCTTTAAAGGGACATCATTGTCACAATTAGAGCAGACTGTCATCATGGCATGGAATCGATGTCCTAGTTTAAGATTAATACGGTGACTAAAGATTACAGGCTCAATTATGCAGCAGCAACGGTAATAATGACCTTATGTGGGTATTTTTTAAGTCACTGAGTTAATCTAAAACTAGCACTCTGATTCCATGCCCTGTTGATCGTGACGATTAGGGGTGTAACAATTCACCGATGCATCGATTACCGCGATACAGAAATGCCACGATACGCATCACGATACAAAACCGCGTATCGCGATACTGAATATTGTTGGGGTTGTGGGTTTCCCCAAAATTTCATCAAAATGTATATAAAAAATACTGAATTTTATCCAAACCAAAATTTGTTTAAAAATATTAGTACTTCATAACTGACATTTAGCCTACAAAATTCTCTGAAGTTTTCCCCGACAAAAATGCCTGACCGCCGTCTTTAAAAAAATGCCGACGATAAAATCTGTTTTGCGTGTGGCGTATCGGCGTTTGTCTGGACGACTCTTCGTATTCCCCATATTTTATTCAAACAAACACGACTTAATTTGTTGAGTGCTACATGATTTTTCATTGTGCTAGTCAGTTGAGGGCGCTATAATTTTTTTGATGAAATAAATACAGGAAATTTGGTCACTGTTGACATTTCATCATGGAAATACTTCATTGACTTCGGTGGGCTAAATATAAAGTAAGAAATTCTTTTTTGTGAACCAGATTTGGTGTGCATAGGCCTAATAGTCAATATTGTGTGTATTATTATGTTGATGAAATCCTGTTAGAATTTTGGACTCAACATTTTACATATGATTGAACTTCTGTTGGTAACTTTATTTAACAAAGTTTAAACTTTATTTAGTTTATACAAATAGATTTTTGAACATAAACACAACAAGATAGCACATTTAAAAAAAGTTGTTTAAGAGAACAAAAATCTGGACAAACATTTTTGTTCATGATTATAAATTCTTCCAAGCCTAATTTATAGCAGGCTATAGCCCTTTTTCAGGGGAAGGGAGAATAAAATAACATAATAAAACTGTCTATATGTGTTGTTTTAAAGTCTCTGTATGTGCAACATTGGGTAATTCACAACATTTATACGGACACTTCTTTTTTTAGCATTATTTTTTAGTATTCACGATACATATGTATACATATCGTATCGCGAAAAAGTGGTATCGTTACACCCCTAGTGACGATATTGTCCCGTTAAGACTACTCAAATGTGTATGTAGGCACTTTTCTGGGTAAAATACTCGACATTTTTCTGAGTAAAGTAATCAAGTGTGTTTAACAACACAGCCGAATAACATAATAACATAAGTCAAACTTGTAGCTTTGCATGGTGAGGATGATAAGTAAGACTAATTGCGGTGACACCATGTGGAATCTCAATTGAGTAGTAATTAGTTCTGAAAGTTGTACTTCAGAGTACTCTGGAGTTGTACCTCCAGTTCTTTTCAGAACTAATTACTACTCAATTGAGATTCCACATGGTGTCATCGCAATTAGTCTTACTTATAATAACATAAGGTTAAAAATATGGTTATACATGTTGTAATAACTTTACAGTCGTTTTTTTAAGGGGCAGTATCGTCACGATCAGAGCAGACTTTCAACAGAGCAGACTTTCAACAGGGCATGGAATCGGTGTCCTAGTTTTTAAGATGAACACAGTGACTGAAAATTACTCGTTCATTCATGTAGCAGCAACAGTATTAATGACCTTATCATGTGAAGTATTATTATCAGTCACTGATTCGGCACTCTGATTCCATGCCCTGTTGATCGTAACGATATTGTCCCTTTAAGTGTGAAACTTATGATTCAATATTCCATTAAACAAACATTTTAATGACCCCCAAAAAAATATATATATAATTTCGTTTAAAATAATTATATCCTAAAGTATTTCATATTACATGGAGTGTCATGGTCGAGCGGTTTAGTGTATCAGATTTGTGTTCTGATGGCCGAGTCGTCAGAATGTGGGTTCAAATCCCAACCGCGACCATGGTGCTTGTGTCCTTGAGCAAGACACTTTACCATAATTGCTCTCTCCACCCAGGGGTAAATGGGTACCTGTGAGGGCAGAGTTGGTTGTTGTGTGTTGATTAGTCCATATGCGCTGTAATGGCGGCAATTGAGCTGTATACTCCCAGGGAGCTGAGATGGTTTCAGGGAATGATTTATGAGCCTGATGAGCAGGGGTAATAATATCATGCGCCTTGAGCACCAGTTTGCGGATACGTGCGTTATGATTATGATTATAATTATGATTATGATTATGATTATGATTATGATTATGCTTATGATTATGATTATGATTATGATTATGATTATGATTATGATTATGATTATGATTATGATTATGATTATGATTATGATTATGATTATTACAGGTAGTATGTACACTAATATTTCACGTTATTATAATATCTACGCAGTATTGGTTTTTAAGTTTGAAAACAGGTTAAAAATGTGTCGCCCAGAAAATGCTTCATAACATGTTGTTTAAAGTGGTGTTTAGCAGTTCCACCCCCCCCCCCCCCCAAAAAACAAACAAACAAACAAACAAAACGCTTTAAACAAATCCCTGAACGACCCCCGCCGTCGCTACGCCACTGATTGTAAACATATTCATAACGGGTACGTCATGAGATCAACTTGAACAAAAGGTGGCGAGACTTGCAAGGTTTTATTTCGAGTCGGAATTACTCGGTATCGGTCTGCCTTAATTTGCACCATCGAGCGAACTCCTTGCTGCTCTTCACGCTCACTGCGTATGCCCTATCACCGATCTTAGATCTTGCTCTGCGTATAACATCATCTGGTTTATTGACCTTCCTCTCATCATACTCCAGCCTATATGCAGGAGTCGTAAAATCAAACTGCTCATTCTCAACTACGCCTTTCTTCGTATTATGTATCACCCTGACCCTGTTCTGTTCAGGGTCACGATCCATTACTATCACGTGATGCCTTGGATTCCACAGACCAACATCAAAAACAACATGGTCTCCTCTGTTGAGGTCCTCAATGCGCTGTACTGCCCTGTCGTCCGTCCTGATCATGCTGGTAAGCTTGAGACCAATTCGAGGTCCTAAAACCGACCCAACTTTCTTACCCAGCGATGAACATATACGTCCACTGACAATTGCCCCCACAAGTACACCAACAGGTCCCACTATCAAACCACCCAGTGCACCACCCACACAGGCTCCGGCAATGGTAAAACCAGCAGACAACGGTGATTCAGATACCCGATTGACAGCAATCTCAATAAACTCTTTTCGAGATAAGTTTCCCTCTTTTCTCTTCTGGTATGCTTTGTTGAGGCTATAAACGAAAGCCTTGCCCTTTTTAACAACTGCAAAACCAACTTCGACGCCATCGATGTCTTCCAGAAGCCCATCGACGGACTCGGAAACAAAGTCTGCTGGTGACTCCGTTTCATCTCCACAGGAAGCTTCGTCATCGTCGTCCCCGTCAAGTACTTCGTTAAGTACTATTGAATTGACCTTTGACAGTGTGTCCTTCACAGTCCTGTTGGAAATCTCCCATTTTGTCTTGAACAGCCACCAAATCTGCACTGTGTGGATTGTGAACGGTCTCTGATATTCCACACTGTGAAGGCGGTTGTCCTGAAAAAAGGGAAATTATGATTTCAATTATAAAAAAAAATAAAAAAATAAAAAAATAATAATAATAAAAAAAAGTTTTACATTATATTAGTTCATGTACTTCTTGTTTAATCATACTTTCCTCTCCTGCAATGGTTTGCCATAGCACTTCGTATAGGCACTAGCTCATGTTGCTCAGATAGTGTTAAGCGCATCTTGCTACTCGTATAATGCATTTAGCAAAATATGCGACACTGAGGCTCTTACCAACAAGCTCTTTGCCGTAACTGTAATGACCAACATTGCGTAAAGCCCTGGCAATGTATTCTTCTACCGGTTTATCAACAGTGAAGCTCTCTCCAAACGGCTACCATCTGACACTCTTGCTCGACAGGATCGGAGAAGACCAAAGATTTTTCACCTCAATATGATCAAAACCCAAGAAAAACAGCAAGGTGCAGGCCAAGCTCCACGGATCTTCAGAGGCACATTCTGCGGCGTCCTGTCGTCCAAACATTCTTCACCTGTATATAATCAACAATGAACAAGATTTTCAAATACTTATATGGAAATAGTGCACTCATATATACGGTTTAATAGATCACATGTATCCTGCTACACCAGCGCAGGGTATGCATGTGCTGATAGGAAAGATCCACAAATGCAAAGAATAGATCCCACCACATCACCAGCTGCCTGAAACACCAACAATATGTACCTCTATCTCTATATAGCTGGTATTGCATTATCTTGAATCAGGAGAACATCTGTTATAGCTTGCGGCTGAGCGGACAAGGCAATTATGTGATCAAAGACACAAACTTACGACCATGAGGTAGCCCCAACCGTCTGAAGTCATGTGAGACTTTCCTTTACATTCACGGAGTCATCACTTCATATCTACAGAACAGCTAGGTTGAAGATGTAGAATTGAGGCGGCAGTATTTTCCCCTAATTCTGCTATTGGACCTCCGCGTAGATGAGGCTTACTTTCCGTAGTAGACATCCCTAGCCAATCTGGCGAAGCTTGAACGATGTACGCTCACGTGCGTTATAAACACAACCAACCCTTGTACTACTGAGGGTAATTAGAAGGGAGCACAATATTATGTGCAAAGAAGAACTTCCACCAATTACGGATCACCTTCTTTGAGTGTGTAAGCCCCAACATGCATGCTGTTATATGTTATATGTTATATGCCGATAATAATACAAATATATGTCTCTTTTTGAAGTAATCAGAGCATCAAGAGATACCTTAGGTTGGAGAAAGAGGGGACATCAAGATGTGTCAATGTCAAATTATTTGAAGTTGAATGAGAATAAAAAGAAATTTTCATATTCCTGTCTGCTTCCGGGCCTAGGATCGCTGCAGTCCACTGGGATTGATGGCTAGCAGCTGACCCAGCCGATAAAGCTAGGAATCTTGGTGTTGTGTTTGATGCTATTTCACTTTGGATAATTTTACAAAAATGTCGCTCTGCATGTTTTGGGTTTTCATGCTTGGAAAATTAAAAAAAAAAAAAAAGAATTTCTTAACAAAGAGAAAAACAGAAAAAATTTAGTCTATTCCATCGTCATGTCGTTTAGATAACTGTAATAGCCCTGTATTGCTTGCCTGATTCCCCCAAAACCGCGAAGCTTCAGATCATACAGAACTCAGCGGCTCGGTTAGTGACACGTTCAAATAAATATGTATCCATAGCTCCGGCATATGTAGCCTCATTGGCCGCCGCGATCCCGCATTGAGCATAAATATTACCGGCCAGTAGTTGTAACATGTTGTAACAGCATCTCTTTATAGTAACAGCGACCGATTTCATCGATCGTGTATTAAAGAGCAGCAAGAACAGAAAAAGAACATTGACTTCAAAACACAGGCACTTTCAAAAATGTTAAGTAGTAAATAAAATAAAATAAATTATTGTACACTACCGGCCATAAGTATTGCAACATTGAAATTTATTTTATTTACACTACTTAAGACTTTTTAAATTGGTTTTGTTTTGAAGTCAATGTTCTTTTTTACTGTTTCAAGTATTTAATAATACGAATGGATGAAATCGATTAGCCGGATTATCTCACCTGTTACTGTAAAGTGTTATTTTTGAGCATAAGGTAATACTTTGGCCAGAGTGTAACACAGTTCTCCAAACTGGAACTGTGGTGTGAATTTCAATGTTGCAATACTTATGGCCAGTGAGTGTATTATTGTTAATATTTTATCGTCGCCATGGACTAGCTCCTGCATACCTAACAGATTTGATGGGGAGAATATAGACCTACACGAAATCTTAGGTCATTGATAGAGACCTTTTGATTACCCCTTTGTTAAAACTATAGGTCCTAAGGTGAACGTAGTTTTGCATATGCTGCTCCCGAACTGTGGAACGACATCCCTGATGTAATTAAGAGTTCAAACACTATCAACAAATTTAAGTCCTAGGTTAAAACATACCGGTACTTGTTTAATAGGTAAATGTGGGTTCATTGTAGTCGGTTATAGTAAAATCTTGTAATATGATTTTGAGAGTCAGTTGGGATGTGTAATTTTAAGCGCACAGAGACTTTTATTCGAAGGTATTATTATTATTATTATTTCGCGTTAGCACAGCATGAAAAGAAAGATCTTGTTTTCCTTTCTGCCGGTTACACCTCGAGTCAAGCTACGTCCTGTAGCCTTTGTGATCCGGAGTGTCTTTCGCAGAATCCTTGCTGTCCCTAAGAGTGCCGCCTTCTGTAGTAATTCTACTCTCAACAGATGTTCCTATCTCCTTGAGACAGTTTCTCCAACGCCTTCGGGATTGTACCCAGTGCTCCCACCACCACAGGAATAACCTTGACCTTGACTCTGCCACAGCTTGCGGAGTTTCTCTCCTAAATCTTAGTATTATTATTATTATTATTATTATTATTATTATTATTATTATTATTATTATTATTATTACATATTACATATATTATTATTATTAGTAAGACTAATTGCGGTGACACCATTCACAAGAATCTCAATTGAGTAGTAATTAGTTCTGAAAAGAACTGGGGTACAACTCGACGTTTCGATCAGTATGCTCTGATCGTCCCCAGGAGAAGGCCGGACTCTTTGAAACTGCTGCTGCTTAAGCAGGCTGCTGGAGGATCATCCCCTGCTGGAGGATTAGTTCGTTGAGGCGCGCAGGCGGGAAACTGTGAGACTAAGGGGACTAGGGATCCTAGGTGTGGCGGGAGAGGAGTGTGTGCTCACTGAACTGAATCAGTTGTTAACAAGCACAGGGAAGGAGGGTGGTTGACTTAGGATATAGGGGATCCCTCAGTCTGGCTGGTTATGGACCTTGGATATAGAAGATCCTTCAGTCTGTGGTATGGGTCGCCAAATGTCGCTGATGAAGAAACCGATGTCCTGTGGCACAGTGTCGTGTTTGACGATCTCGATGGCCTCTCTGATGCGTCTGGGTGCCATGCGTCGATGGGTGTGATGAGTTGGGCTCACTGCCAGTCGATTTGGTGGTCCTTGATGTGCGAGTGCTTGACGATGGCGGACTTCTCGAAATCTCCTCTGCGGCCGTGTGCTCGGTGTTCCTTCAATCTGATGGGGAGGTTGCGTTTTGTTTCCCCGATGTACACCTTTACCGCACTCATTAGGGGATCCGGTAGACTCCCGCTCTGTTGTTTGGGTCCGGTTTGTCCTTCAGGGTATGTAGAAGTCCTTGAGTTTGCTGGGGGCTGAGTGGAACACATCGATGCCTGCTTGTCGGAGGATGCGTTGTAGCTTGTGAGAGACGTCGAACTCAGATAGGGAGACAACGAGAGGGTTAGATCACTTACCTTGCT
>CM055822.1:32006151-32049994 GCA_029582265.1 Zoroaster sp. YZ-2022
GAAAAAAGTGCCCCCCAGTTTAAGGGGGCCACGAGGAACCATAGTGTAATGCTGTTTCCCAAGCTCATCCCACAGGTGCTCTATGGGATTCAGGTCAGAGCGAGGCCACTGCATGGTATTGATGTTCTCGCCTTTTGAGAAATGCAGTGTGCTTAGCAAAGGCATGGGGACGAGCTGGGTCATGCTGAAAGGTTCTCAGTTCTGGCGGTCTAGCAGGAATGGCAGAATGAGGTCGAGGATGTTATCCAACATACCGCTGGGCGCAGACTCTGTCCACAACCACCAGTGGCGCCTGTACCGCTCATGGCGCCCACACCATCACACTTGCCACCCCACCTGTTGGCTTGACGCGCATTTGAACAATTCCATATCGCCGGGCCAGTTCTTCTCCAGACACGCCACGCCCATCAGACTGTCCACACGGAACCTGACCATCGCTGAAAGCGATCTCGCCTCCACCGCGCCTAAGGTCCACCGCTGATGCTGCTGGCACCACTTGTCGGTTGGCGGCAGATGGGCAGCCGCCATCACGGGGCCTCATGGTCTTCGCAGTCAGACCATAGTCGCGCAGCCGCTCTCGCAGTAAATATTGAGATCCGGGTCGGTACGCCTGGAGCCAGCCGTAAGCGGGATGCTGGACGGTGAATCGATCCCGCAGGGCACTTTAGACCATCTGCCTGTCCTGCCCTTGCAGTGTGACTCTTGGCCTGATCGAGGTCTGCCATCTGTCATCTAGAGCGTGAGGTGCCCTCCAACAGCCGATATCGTTTGGTGAACAATAAGGCGAATTTCGCCACCTCACGTGGAGCTCGTCTGCTTGCAGCATGCCCAGGGTACGCCGCGATCCCTTTCGACAATCGTGGCATGTTCATTGAAATGCCCATTTTGCACTGGCCTTTTTAAAGCAACAAGACATCAAGTGCAGTCTATTAAAATCATCCCATGTACTTTGGCTAATCACTGACAGTCAAACAGCTGTTTAACAGCTGTGCCATGAAGTGACCGCGGAAGGTTCATACCATGCGTGACTGCTTTATCTGACAGTGAGGACACTATTGTCCATGTTTAAGTTCATTACACTATTAACACGCAGTGTTATTGTTATTATTTAAAGGTTTAAAAGGTGGTAAGTTTTGGCGTTTCAGTATATATTTTGATTAATAGATAAGCATACTGGAGGAAAAGAGGCTCTATATTAGCGTTTTAATTGTAGGCACTGAATTGTATAGATCTCAGCATATGAGTGCTTTTTAACAACGGAAAGTTAATGTCACTAAATTGTAAAAGTAATTCTACTGTTTAGAAATAATTGATTTTTATAAAATCACCAAGTCTATTTTGGGCACAAATATTTTGAATGTCTAAGAAAAAGAGATTTAAATATGCAACTGTTCATTATTAGAAATCGCACATTGATATAGTATCACCACCTTCCCTCCCTACCGCTCATTACAGGTACGGTAGTTGATAAGGCACAAATGAAACGTATTCTCCTCAGTCAAATAGTGTGAGATATTTTAAATCTTTCTTCGAAGGGAAAGGTAGAATGATACCTTTTGGTTAACAGTTGAGGTTGACATATGGATTTATTCCCCTCGAATTTTGTTATCAGGAAAAGTTTATTTCACTCAAATTGTGCTTGTCATAAAGGTCATATACCAGACATCCAACCAATTATGATTAGCATGACATAAACACATTAGCAAATACTTTTGTATCCGCTCATCATAGTTTTTCCAATGTTGTTATTTATTTGGGCACTGAAACCGACCAAAAAGCGTATCAATGATAGAAATGACATGCAGGCTTATACTAGAAACTAATTTGAGTTGATTTATTTTATTTTTAAATTTTTTATTATTTTTACCCTCACCTATAAAATTTTGGACGAAAAAGTTACCTCACTTTTCCGTCCATTTGTTGGATGGAAATTTTTAGGCTACGAAAAATTTATCAACTCAAATTATCTTTAGGATACACGCATGTCTATTCAATGTTAAATTTTTTTCGCGGTTTCAGATAATACTCAAAAAAAATTAAACCATAAGAAAAATTGCCAACGTGACGGTAGAAAGTGGCCCCTTTATTGTGTTTTATGTCACATATACCGAAAAGTTTTAGTGAAAAAAAATCGAGGCAGTTTGTGTGGTCTTTATCAATTTTGATATTTTGTACCACCATTTGAAATTCAAATATATTGAATCGTTTTCAATTAATAGATTTTTGCAGCACTGAGAGTCATGAGAAAGATGTATTGGGGACAAATTGGGCCCAGCTTGAATGTTTATTCTCAGAATTCATACAACCCAAGAGATTTTTTTAATATGGTGTCAATGCAATTGATATAACACTACCTTCCAACAGTGGTGAGTGATATTTTAAACCATTTTTTCAATATATTTTGTTTTAAAATCAAATTACCAGTGATGTACCTTTTTCATTAAATAGTTAAAGGTTGACAATAGTGGTAACCTATTTGTACTGCTTTACAAACAAATTTTTTAAGAGCAACTCATGAACATGGAACCACGTGAGACGCTCCAAAAAGTTACGCTGCGGATTTCAACATAGAATTGCTGTTTACAAAATAATTTAATCTTTTGTATTTTACATGTACAATATTAGCCTAAAAACTGCCTCAGTACTGTAGTTAAGAACACCTCCTTTAGATCCGCTGTAAATGAAATTCTTTTTACGACTCATTACAGTGTCAGTCTTATGAATTTCTTTGTACGACAACATAGTTATGCTTAAATTGAGTTTAGGCACCAACAAGCCAGTTTTGTCAGTAGTGAGGATTATTGACCTTATTTGAAGGGGAAGGCAACATTGTGACATGTAGTTCACGTATAAGCAAGTTTGTCAACATTACCAATGTATGTGAGGGTTGGGATAAATTGTTCACCTGGGGCCCCAAAAGATTCTGTAATGAAAATTTCATTTTAATTTTCCATTATGTAAGGATTAAGAGGTATTTAATGGTCTTTTACAATCCAGGTTTTGGAAACTCAGTGAAAATGTCTGAAATTTAATTTATTGACTATGTACAATTTAACCATAGAACCAAGGAGCTTAAAGTATGGCTGGATTACCTGTTGCTTGCCTGTTTCCATAACAGTTGTATTCAAATTGATTATAACCATTATGCACCCTTTACTGTGTAATTGTCAACCTACAGACTGTATCCCATTACTTTGATACTGTACACTTTTTCGTATCGTAAATTAACTGCTTGTTTTTTCTGATGAGGACTTACACTTGTCACACAGACAATATTGCTTGATGTCTCGACAGATGTTGATGTTAAATATAAAAATTGGGTTGTTTTGATGGTGTTCTCCCTATTCACCAATGTCCCAACTATAGAGTCATCATGCCTCCTGGGTGATGGACACAGACTTCAGACAAGATCTTTTCCTCGGAGTGATCGAACATCACTGCCCGCTTCGACCAAATTCATAGGAATTGCTACTAACATATGTGTCTCTTCAAGTTGTTTTCTAGGTTTCAGGCAAGTTCTACAAGCAGACAGCTGGGACCTCCATGGGGTTCATTTAATTCACGGTCTCTCGCCCTGCTGGATATTTTCATGGAAATGTTTGAAAACTCTTCCCTCTTGCGATGACAATCCCGACAGCCAACCCAAGTTGTGGTCCGATACCTGGATGACAATTTTGTGGTTTGGCCACATGGCAGAGACACACCCCAGGATTTTCTCACAACATCTCAACCTTAGCAACACCCTGAGCATCTCAAGTTCACTCATGGAAACAGAAGGCAAGATCATCGCGCCTTGATGTTGGTAGCATTTCCAGAAACCCACAGATCGGTACCTGAACCAGTACTCCTTCCATCACCCAAACCCATTTACACATTTGTGACAAGGACAGCCTTTCCAAGAACTAACCAGCACATCCGAATGGGGCTCTAAAGAGATTATTTAATATATGTACCTTGGCTCCTCCCTGTTCTATAATGAGATTCACCTGGATTTGAACACATTCAAACAATTTAACGGTGGTGAGTGATCTCTTTAATGAAAAACAATTTCAAGTTTGCAATGGCAATTAACATTACAGGCTTGAAGCATTCATAGAAGTTGTTCAATTGTAGGCAGGCAGGCCGTAGGCCTGATTAGGTAGGTGCACTGATCATATATAGTGAATCACTGCAAATTATGAAAATGTTTTTGGAATAGTATATATATGCACAAAAGCAGTGCTTGTGGGTCAACCCAACCCCTAGACAACAAAGCCAGTTGGAGGATTTTGAAGGATTTTATTGTTTTAGGTACAATGCCTGAGGAGTTGGGGTTAATGAAATTTCAAAATTTGGATACATGTTTGAAGGACAAAATGTTTGAATCGAACAAATTATTGTACATGTAGTTATAGTTGTAGGCACCAAGAAGATAAAGCCAGATTGTTGCTGGAAGCACGACAACAGTAAGTGAATCTTTATTGGAACCATGGTTTGGGTGTTATCACAAACGCCCAAGACAGCCTGCCTCCATGTCACACAAAAAAGCGGGCATCCAAGTGTACCACTCAGCCCCCAGCAACAGAGTGGGGGTCTACATCGGCGAAACAGGACGGAATCTCCCCATCAGACTTAAAGAACACCGAGCACACGGCCGCAGAGAAGTCGGCCATCGTCAAGCACCACCAGATAGACTGGCAGGCAGCCCAACCCATCAGCGACATTTGGCGACCACAGCATACTGATCGAAACGTCGAGTTGTACCGCTATACTGAAATGTTGCGTATGGAGAACTTGGTGAGGCAGAGATCATTTTACAAAACTACTTTTTGTGTTATTGGGAAAGTTAATGTAACGGATATCGAGTAATAAACTAATTCATTGTAGTTATAGGTCCCAATGTAGTCAGATTGGTCTTGGACGGAAAACGATAGTGATGTCATTTTACTCTTTTCCTTAAAGATGGCAAGAGGAGTACGACGATGTAATGATTAACCGCAACACTAAACATGTTGGCTTATAATAGTAAGTAATTTTTGTTTTGGATGAGGAACGATAACATAGTTTAATGTATAGAAGTATACTGAATGGTAGAAGCAAGATTAATAATGATGTATGTATTCTTTAAATGTATGAATTGTTTGGATAAATTGTGCTAATGTGGGGGCTCAAAAAAGATACGCCACATTATGGTTTCTGTGCAACATGATAACATTTCATGTCAATATTAGAAATGATGTACGTATGTGAGAATTGTTGGGCTCAAAAAGACATGATTTTATTAACTCTAACTCCCTAGGCATTGTATTAAAACAATAAAAATCCTTCAAAATCCTCCAACTGGGTTTGTTGTCTAGGGAGTTAGGGTTAAAGCACTTTTTGTGTTATCAGTAAAGTTAATGTCAAGTCGTACTGAAATGTTGGGTATGGAGAAATTATTTTAATGTTTATTTCATTTTACAACACTTTTTCCCTTAGATTCATCACTGTTACATGTACTTTTCTTTAAAGATGGCAAGAGGAGTACGACGTAATGATTACCTAACATAGAGAGAAAATGTTGGCTTATAATAGTAAGTAATTTTATTTTTTGGAAGGGAAGGTACAACATTGTTTAATGTATACTGAATGGTAGAAGCAAAATTTCAAATGATGTACCTTCCCTTAAATATTAAAGTTGCATATCTGTGGTATTATCACAAATGTGCCGAAGGTTTATAGTGTTTTACAACAGATTTAGCCAGAAGATAACATGGAGAATGACTAATAGTGTAGAGTGAAATGCAATGTTTGCAACAGTAAGTAATTTTTATTTTGAAGGGAAGGTACAACATAGTTAAATGTATAAGTATACTCAATGGTAGAAGCAACATTATCAATGATGTACTTTCCCTTAAATATTAACTATGGTCAGGGTTATAGTTCATTTGAAAGCTGTAACATAAGTTTTTAAATGGATGTGCAGCTTTCAGATGAATTATTCTGGTGATATGTTATTAATTGTAGAAGTAACATTACTAATGTATCTTTCCTGTTATCTTTTAAAAGCAAGTGTGTAGCTGACAAAAAAAAAATTTTGATGAGAAAAAAAAAATTTTTTTTTGGATGAACCCTGAACCCTGAACCCTGAACCCTGAACCCTGAACCCTGAACCCTGAACCCTGAACCCTGAACCCTGAACCCTGAACCCTGAACCCTGAACCCTGAACCCTGAACCATGAACCCTGAACCCTGAACCCTGAACCCTGAACCCTGAACCCTGAACCCTGAACCCTGAACCCTGAACCCTGAACCCTGAACCCTGAACCTGAACCCTGAACCCTGAACCCTGAACCCTGAACCCTGAAGCCTGAACCCTGATCCATGTTCGACCCTGAACCCTGAACCCTGAACCCTGAACCATGAACCCTGAACCCTGAACCCTGAACCCTGAACCCTGAACCCTGAACCCTGAACCCTGAACCCTGAACCCTGAACTGAACCCTGAACCCTGAACCCTGAACCCTGAACCCTCAACCCTGAACCCTGAACACTGAACCCTGAACCCTGAACCCTGAACCCTGAACCCTGAACCCTGAACCCAGAACCCTGAACCCTGAACCCTGAACCCTGAACCCTGAACCCCTTGAACCCTGAACCTGAACCCTGAACCCTGAACCGTGAACTGAACCCTGAACCCTGAACCCTGAACCCTGAACCCTGAACCCTGAACCCTGAACCCTGAACCCTGAACCCTGAACCCTGAACCCTGAACCCTGAACCCTGAACCCTGAACCCTGAACCCTGAACCCTGAACCCTGAACCCTGAACCCTGAACCCTCAACCCTGAACCCTGAACCCTGAACCCTGAACCCTGAACCCTGAACCCTGAACCCTCAACCCTCAACCCTCAACCCTGAACCCTGAACCCTCAACCCTGAACCCTGAACCCCTCAACCCTGAACCCTGAACCCTCAACCCTGAACCCTGAACCCTCAACCCTGAACCCTGAGAACCCTGAACCCTGAACCCTGAACCTGAACCCTGAACCCTGAACCCTGAACCCTGAACCCTGAACCCTGAACCCTGAACCTGAACCCTGAACCCTGAACCCTGAACCCTGAACCCTGAACCCTGGAACCCTGAACCCTGAACCCTGAACCCTGAACCCTGAACCCTGAAACCCCTGAAACCCTGAACCCTGAACCCTGAACCCTGAACCCTGAACCCTGAACCCTGAACCCTGAACCCTGAACCCCTGAACCCTGAACCCTGAACCCTGAACCCTGAACCCTGGAACCCTGAACCCTGAACCCTGAACCCTGAACCTGAACCCTGAACCCTGAACCCTGAACCCTGAACCCTGAACCCTGAACCCTGAACCCTGAACCCTGAACCCTGAACCCTGAACCCTGAACCCTGAACCCTGAACCCTGAACCCTGAACCCTGAACCCTGAACCCTGAACCCCTGAACCCTGAACCTGAACCCTGAACCCTGAACCCTGAACCCTGAACCCTGAACCATCAACCCTGAACCCTGAACCCTGAACCCTGAACCCTGAACCCTGAACCCTGAACACTGAACCCTGAACCCTGAACCCTGAACCCTGAACCCTGAACCCTGAACCCCTGAACCCCTGAACCCCTGAACCCCTGAACCCTGAAAACCCTGAGAACCCTGAACCCTGAACCTGAACCTGAACCTGAACCCTGAACCCTGAACCCTGAACCCTGAACCCTGAACCCTGAACCCTGAACCCTGAACCCTGAACCCTGAACCCTGAACCCTGAACCCTGAACCCTGACCCCTGAACCCTGAACCCTGAACCCTGAACCCTGAACCCTGAACCCTGAACCCTGAACCCTGAACCCTAACCTGAACCCTGAACCTGAACCCTGAACCCTGAACCCTTAACCCTGAACCCTGAACCTGAAGCCTGAACCCTGAACCCTGATACCTGAACGCAGAACCCTGAACCCTGAACCCTGAACCCTGAACCCTGAACCCTGAACCCTGAACCCTGAACCCTGAACCCTGAACCCTGAACCCTGAACCCTGAACCCTGAACCCTGAACCCTGAACCCTGAACCCTGAACCCTCAACCCTGAACCCTGAACCCTCAACCCTGAACCCTGAACCCTCAACCCTCAACCCTGAACCCTGAACCCTGAACCCTGAACCCTGAACCCTGAACCCTGAACCCTGAACCCTGAACCCTGAACCCTGAACCCTGAACCCTGAACCCTGAACCCTGAACCCTGAACCCTGAACCCTGAACCCTGAACCCTGAACCCTGAACCCTGAACCCTGATACCTGAACCCTGAACCCTGAACCCTGAACCCTGAACCTGAACCTGAACCCTGAACCTGAACCTGAACCCTGAACCCTGAACCCTGAACCTGAACCCTGAACCCCGAACCCTGAAACCTGAACCCGCTACCCTGAACCCTGAACCCTGAACCCTGAACCCTGAACCCTGAACCCTGAACCCTGAACCCTGAACCCTGAACCCTGAACCCTGAACCCTGAACCCTGAACCCTGAACCCTGAACCCTGAACCCAGAACCCTGAACCCTGAACCCTGAACCCTGAACCCTGAACCCTGAACCCTGAACCCTGAACCCTGAACCCTGAACCCGCCACCCTCAACCCTGAACCCTGAACCCTGAACCCTGAACCCTGAACCCTGAACCCTGAACCCTGAACCCTGAACCCTGAACCCTGAACCCTGAACCCTGAACCCCCTGAACCCTGAACCCTGAACCCTGAACCTGAACCCTGAACCCTGAACCCTGAAGCCTGAACCCTGAACCCTGTTAGCTGAACCCTGAACCCTGAACCCTGAACCCTGAACCCTGAACCCTGAACCCTGAACCCTGAACCCTGAACCCTGAACCCTGAACCCCTAACCCTTAACCCTTATACCTGAACCCTGAACCCTGAACCCTGAACCCTGAACCCTGAACCCTGAACCCTGAACCTGAACCTGAACCCTGAACCCTGAACCCTGAACCCTGAACCCTGAACCCTGAACCCTGAACCCTGAACCCCTAACCCTTAACCCTGAACCCCAACCCTGAACCCTGAACCCTGAACCCTGAACCCTGAACCTGAACCTGAACCCTGAAGCCTGAAGCCTGAACCCTGAACCCTGAAGCCTGAAGCCTGAACCCTGAACCCTGAACCCTGAACCCTGAACCCTGAACCCTGAACCCTGAACCCTGAACCCTGAACCCTGAACCCTGAACCCTGAACCCTGAACCCTGAAACCCTGAAACCCTGAAACCCTGAAACCCTGAAACCCTGAAACCCTGAACCCTGAACCCTGAACCCTGAACCCTGAACCCTGAACCCTGAACCCTGAACCCTGAACCCTGAACCCTGAACCCTGAACCCTGAACCCTGAACCCTGAACCCTGAACCCTGAACCCTGAACCCTGAACCCTGAACCCTGAACCCTCTTTTTTTTTTAAACTCTAAACTAGTAATGTATTTTAAACAATGTAATTTAACTTTATCTTCATTAGTTTAATTTAATCTATATTAATTGTAATATTTCTTACTATACACAATAAATGACAGAGTAACAATCAAACTCAACTGTATAAAGAAATGTTTTATTTCATCCTGACCAAGTACCAACAAGAGAGGGATTTTATACAAAAAAAGCAATGGGGTTTTGTACAGGTTTTCGAGATAGCACCCACCAAATTTCTACCCTCCCTCGACAAACCGTGTGGGCATATGCCCACACATGGTTTGTCAAGGGAGGGTTACATACCTGGAATTAAAAACAACATTTAATATGCATTTACCTTCAAGTTAATACTTTTAATATAAAAACATAATCTTAGAACATAAATAACATTTAAAATACAAACTTACAGAATTATTATCATACTGTAAAATGTTTTCTACCATTGATAACTTCAAATCACGGCATAGCATTCTTAATGTAACAGTTTTAAGAAAAGTGAAATAAATTTGTATTTAGGAAAGAGTACTCTTTCTTAAATTTCACATTACAATCATACAAAGTGGAGGGTTACGTACCTGGAATTAAAAACAAGATGTAATGTGTATTCAAACCAGGTTTTAACAAGAGAAAGCCCATTCGCAATGCATTTGTTTGTACACCTAAGCACAATTATTCACTAAAAGTACCAATCATACTGTATGTTTTACAACCATTAGTAATTCTCTATTAACAGTGAACTAAATCTGAATTGAGAAAAGAGTGCTCTTTCTTAAATTTCACATTACCATTGTACAAATCTGAAAATACTTGTAAAGCAATTTGGTGATTACATATAAGATCTAATGCGCATTTACTTTAGAAAAATGGATGATTGATACAAATAACATTATTCTTTGCAACGTACAAGATTAAATGTAGGAAATAGACTTCCTTACAACATTCTATTTTAGAATCGTACAAAACAAACCACTGGCTCAAAATTTATTAATGTTTTTCTCAAGATGGACTCCGCCTGAAATTGTTTTCAAGGAAGTGTAATCTTTCTGGATGGCAAGCGTTTTTAAAAGGCTTGAACGTCACAGCACACAATTGACCAATACGAATCATAACCTTTGATACCTTACTCCCTTCAATTATTAATAATTTCCACACTTGACCTTGATTGTTTACAGTATCAAATTACAATAAACTCCGGAGAGAAAGAGATAAGTTCTTGTAGCCAGCCGCTTTTGTGATATTATGGGTTAACAAAACGTTAGAGCACATGATTACTTTGAACATGAATTTAAGAAAGAGTTCTCTTTCTTAAATTCCACATGATATGAGTGACCTACATTACATGTAGCACTGAAAACTTCAAGTGTGAATTCAGAAAACACATTAGAAAATAATATTTATGCTGTACACTTTCCATATAAAACAATAAATTTGCAAAAACATGATGGAATTATTATGAGAAAGCACAGCATTGGTAATTCTCTATAATTATCATTTTTTTTAAAGAAAAGTGAAGTAATTTGAATTTAGGAAAGAGTTCTCTTTCTTAAACTCCATCCACATTAATATAATCAGACAAAGCTGAATCTTTCACAAGATATTTTTATCATGCATAATGAGCATAACACAGAATTATTATCTGAAAGGATACAAAATGGTTTTTCTCAAGACTTCAAAAAGAGCAAAGATGAAATAATTTCACAGGATAATTTTTATTGTTACGATATATTGTCAGCCATCAGGATTGGAAGTTCCTGCCAATGTAGTGCATTGTTGGTTCCCACAGGAGGAGATCGTGGCTATCCTGAGATGAAGCAGACAGACTGGGTCAGGAGGTTACTGACATCAGGAAGTGGCAAGCATCCCTACAGGAAAATGAAACAAAATGAAAATCTTGAATAATGTTCAAAGGATTTCTGAAAATTGTGTGGTATCCCTAAAAAACTTTCCTTTTTTGACACACTCGTTGAGTCGATGTTTCATGGCCAAATACAAAAGCTTGATTCAATTTCTGCTATGATATTTAAGACCGTTTAACAAGAGGAAGGCACAGCAGTGGTAATTCTCAAATATTTTAAAACTAGGGTTCTGGCATTTTTAAGAAATGTAAAACATTTTACGTTTTGAATTTAGGAAAGTTCTTTGCCAAATTCCAATCACTACCAACTTGAAACTCTCACATTGAATAACAGAGCGCCTAGGAGCACACCCTGGAAGCTCGGTTTGAGCTGGATTTAAAAAAAATTAATATATTTAAAAAAACATTTTTAATGCAATTGTTTTGCCTATAAAAGCACGGTGAGGCTGTATGACACTGGATCTGACACTGCGTATATGTCCTCCCCACTTCAAAGTAGCGATTGACACCCATGGACTACAGTAACAGCATTTGTCAAAATGTTGGCTTTTAAAACTGACATATGGGCGCTGACAGCTGTACTGAAAATGTGTTCTAAATCTGCTTGCAAGTGGTTGGCTACATATCACAAACTATTTTTATCAATAATTTAGATAGTACAGATTAATTCTTAAACATTCACTCAGGATTTTAACATAAAACTATCCACTTAAAAATTATACCAATTTCAAGAAACCTTTGCAACTCGGCTTTAAGGCCATGTTATAATATGACAAAATGTTTTTAATGAGAAAACTTACTTTGTATTTTATTGATCTCCAATCAGTTTATACACCTTGTAGTAAACATTTGCAGCATTGATGTCAGGGTAGTAGATTACATTGTAGTCATTTGTCTCAACCTGTACAAAGATAAAGTTGAACATTTACATTAATACTCAAAATGAAACCTTCCTGCTTTATGACCACAGTACTTGTAAAAAACATGCAAACATTAACCTTATTAGAGACTGTAGTGACCAGAATCAGCCAAAGATTTTAGCAACCTCATGTGCCATTGCAACATATAATTCATAAAACTATAAGTATTTTCTTGTTCCCCGACATTGTACTCTTAAAAAGCAATGAGATAAAGACATGCAGATTGATACAAATGTCTTGAGATTTTTCCATGAAAAAATTGCTACATGTACAATTATTGGCACTTGACAATGCTTATCAAGAAGACTGGTGTCTAAAAGGTTAATAAGCATAGATACCACATGTACAAAAACTATGAAAGATTAGCGATCATTTCTGACCGCTACTGCATGACCAAACTGACCAAACATAGTGACTATGTGATTTTTGGAATCCCTTCCAACTAACTTGCATCTTTGTGAATAAGCAAGACATTATTCTGGATTTGTAAACAATAGTAACTGATGCAAAAGAGATGGAGAGAAGTCAATCTGTGTTCATCAGCAAGAACATATTCAGATTTGTTTGCTTTCAATTTCATGTAAAACTGCCGTGATCCAGATATAAAGCACCTAGGTATTAAGAACAGTGGCCAACACTATATTGCTTTAACCCTGTTTGTTTTTTGCAATAATCATAATCAACATTATGAACTATTAACAAGAGAAAAGCATAGCATTGGTAATTCTCTATAACACTTTTTAGAAAGTAAAACAATTAGAATTTAGGAAATAGTTCTCTTTCTCAAATTCCACATTAGAATTGTATGAAAATTTTACATATTTTAATCATTCTGAGTGAACAATATTACAAAACTATTACAAAATTATTATCTATTATGGAAAGTACCAATCACACTGCAAAATGTTTCTCATAGTTCAAAAAGAGAAAACATACGGTACAGCAGCAGTTTATGAACTTCTTAAACAAGAGATAGAGAAATATTTATTAACAAACTCTAGACCTCTAGTTGCTTTTGTACAATTCACATTTTTAAAAAGAATTACTGCATGCCAGACAAAACTATACAGGATGTTTGGAACCATCACCAACTTGACACCAAGTTGGTTTTGATTAGAATTCAGTAGTTTGTAATCAGCTAATTACACTTCCATTTAAGGTAAGTTACAGCATTGGTAAGGATGGCAAAAACTGCTATGAATACAATTACTATCTTTCATTATTTCAATCAAGATAAACATCAAACAACCAACCTGTGAAAGTTTCAGCTTATTATGTTAGTAACACAGAATAAGGAAAGAGTACTCTTTCCTTAATTCAACTGGAAATTAAGTTTCTTTAAAGTGACTGTACCTCAGACAGAATGATTTCTAAGGAACACTGATATACCATCACATTTGAATCCATGCAAGTGTAACATTTTAATTCACAAATATTACTTCTGAATTACCAATTCTGTACATTACTTTTTAAGGTTTTTTGGTTATTTTTTTTTGCAAACACTAACCAGTTAAAAATGATTCGATTTTTGGGGGTACAGAACGCGAAAACCAACTTTTATGATGGTTTTCGGACTTTATTTCCCTTCTAAAAAAATCCTCCCTTTCAGAAAATAGAAGGATCCTATTATAGTTGCCGCTGTGTATGTACAATGTCCGTGTTGGTCACTAATGGGAGAGTTGACAAGATCAGACTGAGGAAGTCATCGTATACCAAAATGTTTTCATTAAGTAAATATCCAGGCATAATTTGAAGTATATGTCCATCATCGATATGTACTCACCTTATTAGGTAGCTATGATAACATTATTGGTTATATTTAATGAGAAAAAGTGGTGGTCGGATATGACATTCTACCCCCAATTTCATATTGTTTTTTGGTTTGTTCATTTGAACAAACAGAAATAAATTGAAATTAATGATGTATAAAAAAAACAAATTCTTTGAAATAAGATTATCCAGAATAGTCAGAAGTTTAGTTTATCTGAAATTTATGACGGAACCCACCATTAATTAATTTTTGGACATTTTTACTGTAAAACCATGCTCCTCATAAATATGATGAACAATGTGTAACTTTTAATTATTTGTTATCATTTCCTCAAGTAAAACAGCAATATTCCAATGAAAAAGAAATTTGGGGAAATTGCCATCAAAATAGCCAAAACACATGTGATACATCTTTAATATAAACGGTTTCTCCTTCAAATTGAGACCAGGATTAGGCTACATGTACATATTTATTGGACAAACTGCCCTTTAATTGTAGATAGAAAACCTACCTTAATATCTGGTTGTTGTGTCATGTTTTTTTTTTTCGTCTCGGCGGCCAATATCTGAGGAACTGAGGGCAAATTTTGGAAAGGACTTTTCTGGTCAAATAATTTGGAATTTTTTTACACATTTGGCACAAAGTCCATCGGGCTCAAACGTTGAGTTCCCACCAAAGAAAAATCATGCATAATGGGTTGTGGGGACAATATTTTTGATTCTGAGGGGGGGAAAAAATTGGGAGATTTCGGACCCAATTTTGGAAAATTTTGTCCTAGCTGGTATGGTCAAAAATTCTGATTTTGGGCACAAAATATGTTTGTTTGTTTTTGTCTCGGAATCGTCTAAATTGGTTTAGTGAACGGGTCTTGGCGGCCAATATCTGAGGAACTGAGGGCAAATTTTTGAAAGGACTTTTCTGGTCAAGTAATTTTGAAATTTTTTAAACATTTGGCACAAAGTTTACAAAAGTAGCTTTTATGGGAGAATGCCAAAACAGAAATGGCTCCAATTTCACACAGACGGGCTACCCCCGCAGGCGAATCAAATTGCCGAGTTACAGGTCCCTACGACTAGTTTCTTAGGAGTAATGCGCAAATAACTATTTAGCAACACACACCCGAATCACGACCGATCAAAATGACAGATTTCAGGGACCCCCTCCCACCCAGAGTCCATCGGGCTCAAACGTTGGGTTCCCACCAAAGAAAAATCATGCATAATGGGTGTGGGGACAATATTTTTGATTCTGAGGGGGGAAAAACATTTGGAGATTTCGGACCCAATTTTGGAAAATTTTGCCCTAGCCGGTATGGTCAAAAATTCTGATTTTGGGCACAAAATATGTTTGTTTGTTTTTGTCTCGGAATCGCCTCAAATTCAATATGTAAATGGAATGTGGTCTCACGGTCTAAATTGGTTTAGTGAACGGGTCTCGGCGGCCAATATCTGAGGAACTGAGGGCAAATTTTTGAAAGGACTTTTCTGGTCAAGTAATTTTGATTTTTTTTACACATTTTGGCACAAAGTTTACAAAAGTAGCTTTTATGGGAGAATGACAAAAACAGAAATGGCTCCAATTTCACACAGACGGGCTACCCCTGCAGGCGAATCAAATTGCCGAGTTACAGGTCCCTATGACTAGTTTCTTAGGAGTAATGCGCAAATAACTATTTAGCAACACACACCCGAATCACGACCGATCAAAATGACATTTCAGGGACCCCCTCCCACCCAGAGTCCATTGGGCTCAAACGGTGGGTTCCCACCAAAGAAAAATCATGCATAATGGGTGTGGGGACAATATTTTTGATTTTGGGGGGAGGGGAAACATTTTTGGAGATTTCGGACCCAATTTTGGAAAATTTTGCCCTAGCCGGTATGGTCAAAAATTCTGATTTTCGGCACAAAATAGGTTTTTGTTTTTCGTCTCGGAATCGCCTCAAATTCAATATGTAAATGGCATGTGGTCTCACGGTCAAAATTGGTTTAGGGAACGGGTCTCGGCAGCCACTATCTGAGGAACTGAGGGCAAATTTTTGAAAGGACTTTTCTGGTCAAGTAATTTGGAATTTTTTTACACATTTGGCACAAAGTTTACAAAAGTAGCTTTTATGTGAGAATGGCAAAACAGAAATGGCTCCAATGTCACACAGACGGGCTACCCCCGCAGACGAATCACATTGCCGAGTTACAGGTCCTTGCGACTAGTATCTTAGGAGTAATGTACAAATAACTATTTAGCAACACTCGGCCGAATCACGACCGATCAAAATGACAGATTTCAGGGACCCCCCTCCAAACAAGAGTCCATCGGGCTCAAACGGTGGGTTCCCACAAAAGAAAAATCATGCATAATGGGTGTGGGGACAATATTTTTGATTTTGAGGGGGAAAAAATTTTGGAGATTTTGGATCCAATTTTGGAAAATTTTGTCAAAAATTCAGATTTTTGGGCACAAAATAGGTTTGTTTTTTTTCGTCTCGGTATCGCCTCAAATTCGATATGTAAATGAATGGGACGTCACGGTCAAAATTCGTTTAGGAAACGGGTCTCGGCGGCCACTATCTGAGGAACTGAGGGCAAATTTTTGAAAGGACTTTTCTGGTCAAGTAATTTGGAATTTTTTTTACACATTTGGCACAAAGTTTACAAAAGTAGCTTTTATGGGAGAATGGCAAAACAGAAATGGCTCCAATTTCACATAGACGGGCTACCCCCGCAGACGGATCACATTGCCGAGTTACAGGGCCCTACGACTAGTATCTTCGGAGAAATGCTCAAATAACTATTTAGCAACACTCACCCGAATCACGACTGATCAAAATGACAGATTTCAGGGACCCCCCAGAGTCCATCAGGCTCAAACGGTGGGTTCCCACCAAAGAAAAATCATGCATAATTGGTGTGGGGACAATATTTTTGATTTTGGGGGGGAAATTTTTTTTTGTAGATTTCGGACCCAATTTTGGAAAATTTTGACCTAGCCGGTATGGTCAAAAATTCTGATTTTGGGCACAAAATAGGTTTTTTTTTTTTCGTCTCGGAATCACTTCAAATTCGATATGTCAATGGAATGGGACGTCAAGGGGTCAAAATTCGTTTAGGGAACGGGTCTCGGCGGCCACTATCTGAGGAACTGAGGGCAAATTTTTGAAAGGACTTTTCTGGAAAAGTAATTTGGAATTATTTTACACATTTGGCACAAAGTTTACAAAAGTAGCTTTTATGGGAGAATGGCAAAACAGAAATGGCTCCAATTTTACACAGACGGGCTACCCCCGCAGACGGATCACATTGCCGAGTTACAGGTCCCTACAACTAGTATCTTAGGAGTAATGCACAAATAACTATTAAGCAACACTCGCCCGAATCACGACCGATCGAAATGACAGATATTTGGGACCCACCTCCCCAGAGTCCATCGGGGTCAAACAGTGGGTTCCCACCAAATAAAAATCATGCATAATGGGTGTGGGGAGAATTTTTTTTGATTTTGGAGGGGGAAATTTTTTTTCGAGATTTTGGACCCAATTTTGGAAAAATCTGCCCTAGCCGGTATGGTCAAAAATTAGGTTTTTCTTTTATCGTCTCGGAATCGCCTCAAAATCAATATGTAAATGAAATGGGGTCTGACGGTCAAAATTGGTTTAGGGAACGGGTCTCGGCGCCCACTATCTGAGGGCAAATTTTTGAAAGGACTTTTCTGGTCTAGTAATTTTGAAATTTTTTACACATTTGGCACAAAGTTTACAAAAGTAGCTTTTATAGGAGAATGGGAAAACAGCAATGGCTCATACTTCACATAGACTGGCTACACTCACAGATGGATCGAATTGCCGAGTTACAGGTTCCTACAACTAGTATCTTACAGGGTTTTCCCTTAACTTTTTTTTTCACTCGCCGGCCGGGCTAGTAAACCAAACTTTTCACTAGCCCGCAAGCCTTTTCACTCGCCCGTATGTTTTTTTAAATCAAATCACTGTTTTTAGTAATTTAGGCATTTTGCATCAGAACGTGCAGAATAAACAACAGTTGTCAGTTACCTTATTATTATGTGCATATTTGTTTCTGAGGCAATACTAATGTTTCTTTAATTAATAACGGATTCTATTCTAATAACAGAGGAAAAGATCAGGCACATTAGTGTTACAGTAATGCTTTTGCTTTAATTCTGCAGGCTATTTCATATTTTATTTCTAACCAAGTGAACACAACAATAATGAAAACATTAAAAAATCAGGGCACCAAGGCAATTTTAAAGATTTTCAAAGGGCATCACGGCAATGATAAAAAAACGTAAAGGGCACCAAGGCAATTTAAAATAAATAAATAAATAAATAAAAACAATGAAAAATTAACACACTCCAATTCAGCACATGTCAATAAGACTAAAGTTTCATTTATCTGTCTCCGTTTGGATTTTATTAGGCCAAGTAAAAAAAATACCAGTTGATCGTCCTGGTTTTTAAAATTCAAAATGGCCACCAATTGTTCAGTTTGAAATCACCGCCAATTTTTTTTTTTTATAGCTATCGAACAAGTAGTTGAGTAAACATATTCATGTTAAACAATGTTTGATGTATTTTGTTAAACCCAAGTAAAAATACATGAAAAATTTTCTCTTTTTGTGGATAAGTATAAAAAATTAAAAAAATAAATAAAAAGGATGTGGCCTCAAAAAAGGATGCAGGCGGGGACGATCAACTGGTAATTTTTTAAAACTTGGCCTTACATGTAGGCCAACATGAAAACAGTATTGCAACACTTATGTTATGTCACTTATGTTATGTCACCAATTAAAAATAAATTAAAAAAACACGTTAACCCGAAAAAAAGTTTTATGCATTTGGATGTGGCAGTATTCAGTTCACTATTTTTTTTTAATTTGCTAGTCGACCCTTTGACAGCATGTTGACGACCACCAAAGCCGTAATGTACAAACGTACGGTACAGCGCGCGACACGACGATCGACGCGTCGATGCTATATCCGATCCGATGCACACACGCGCTGCATGCATGTCTAGGTACAGACTCGGCATGTATTATTTACGTTGCATGCACCCCAACGTAGCTTTTATGGGAGAATGGGAAAACAGCAATGGCTCATACTTCACACAAATGGGCTACACTCACAGATGGATCAAATTGCCGAGTTACAGGTCCCTACGACTAGTATCTTAGGAGTAATGCACAAATAACTATTAAGCAACACTCGCCCGAATCACGACCGATCGAAATGACAGATATTTGGGACCCACCCCCCACCTCCCCAGAGTCCATCGGGGTCAAACGGTGGGTTCCCACCAAATAAAAATCATGCATAGTGGGTGTGGGGACAATATTTTTGATTTTGGAGGTGGAAAAAAATTTCAAGATTTTGGACCCAATTTTGGAAAATTCTGCCCTAGCCAGTATGGTCAAAAATTCTGATTTTGGGCCCAAATTAGTTTTTTTTTTATCGTCTCGGAATCGCCTCAAATTCGATATGTAAATGAAATGGGGTCTGACGGTCAAAATTGGTTTAGGGAACGGGTCTCGGCGCCCACTATCTGAGGAACTGATGGCAAATTTTTGAAAGGACATTTCTGGTCAAGTAATTTGGAATTTGTTTACACATTTGGCACAAAGTTTACAAAAGTAGCTTTTATGGGAGAATGGGAAAACAGCAATGGCTCATACTTCACACAAATGGGCTACACTCACAGATCGATCAAATTGCCGAGTTACAGGTCCCTACGACTAGTATCTTAGGAGTAATGCACAAATAACTATTAAGCAACACTCGCCCGAATCACGACCGATCGAAATGACAGATATTTGGGACCCACCCCCCCCCCCCCTCCCCAGAGTCCATCGGGGTCAAACAGTGGGTTCCCACCAAATAAAAATCATGCATAATGGGTGTGGGGACAATATTTTTGATTTTTTAGGGGGGAAATTTTTTTCGAGATTTTGGACCCAATTTTGGAAAATTCTGCCCTAGCCGGTATGGTCAAAAATTCTGATTTTGGGCCCAAATTAGTTTTTTTTTTATCGTCTCGGAATCGCCTCAAATTCGATATGTAAATGAAATGGGGTCCGACGGTCAAAATTGGTTTAGGGAACGGGTCTCGGCACCCACTATCTGAGGAACTGAGGGCAAATTTTTGAAAGGACTTTTCTGGTCAAGTAATTTTGAAATTTTTTACACATTTGGCACAAAGTTGACAAAAGTAGCTTTTATGGCAGAATGGGAAAACAGCAATGGCTCACACTTCACACAGACTGGCTACACTCACAGGTGGATCACATTGCCGAGTTACAGATCCCTACGACTAGTATCTTAGGAGTAATGCACAAATAACTATTAAGCAACACTCGCCCGAATCATGCGTGAATGAAAACAAATAATCACGATACTATCGAAAATCATGATGTTTGTCGATATATTGTGGATGAAAAAAAATTTTTTTTTTTTTAAATAAAAAATCGATATCGCCCAAGTTTACCATTTACAAGACCGAAGACAACTTGCCCTCAGGTGGTTCGTGGTGGGTGCCACATCGAAATAGCTGGTACACAAATTATTAAGTTACTACACACTTTAGTTGGTACCTGCCGGGTGCCACATCGAAATAGCTGGTACACAAATTATTAAGTTACTACACGCTTTAGTTGGTACCTGCCGGGTGCCACATCGAAATAGCTGGTACACAAATTATTAAGTTACTACACACTTTAGTTGGTACCTGCCGGGTGCCACATCGAAATAGCTGGTACACAAATTATTAAGTTACTACACGCTTTAGTTGGTACCTGCCGGGTGCCATATCGAAATTGCTGGTACACAAAATGTTACTTTGTGCTTTATTTGCACACCAAAGACTTTACAAAGAATCGACTGACCTCGTCTGGTAAGTCGGCAAGTCTAGCGGCGTTGAAACCATAGCTCTTTGGACAGGCCCCGCCAACGAATTTGTACAGGAATGTGATGGTCTCTTGGCTTGGGTCATCCTCTTTCTCATTCTCCACCATGCAGGCCTAAGGGTAAATGGGAGAAAGGTCAAGGGTCAACACTCTGGAAAGGTTTCTCTGGATTCAAAATGAAGGTGTACTTTTTTTGTCTGCCTGTGTCCAGTACACAATACATTATAATTTATTAACCCTTCTGTGACTGCAAGGATCACAATCAGTCAAAATGTTGATATACTTGACAAGGTATATCTAGTGCACTTAAAAAGTTGATCACTGTCAAACCTTACGTGTAGTAAGTACATTTACAGGTTAAAATGAATTGTCCGGTTTTGACTGGTAAAAGCATTGTCTTGTGTTGTTCAGGGTGGTCAAAATGACAGTAAAAACCAGTCAAAAATGCCCCTGTGTGCACATTTGGATCAACAGTCAAAAACAGGCAGTTGACTGGTTTTGACCTCTATAGCTACTTGCCACTAAAGTGCAGCTACAGTAGGAGGGTGAATTTGTATTTTGTATTTGTAATTTTATTCTGAAATTCTACAAAAAGCCTTAATCCCAGACTTTCACAGCAAGTCAAAGACTCAAAATGTTCAATCTGTTCGGTAATGATGTCAAACCTTTCCTTAGGGGATATTAGGGACAGTCAAATAAATAAGACCTTTATGGAGTGTCGTGGCCGAGCGTTCTAGCGCACCGAACTCGAGTTCTGGTGTTGCCAGCAGCAGGGTGTGGGTTCGAGCCCCGGTCGTGACACTTGTGTCCTTGAGCAAGGTACTTAACCATAATTGCTTCGTCCTTAGGATGGGACGTAAAGCCGTAGGTCCCGTGTGTTGTGTAATGCACGTAAAAAAGAATGCGCCTTGAGCACCACTTAGTTGGTGGATACGTGCGCTATATAAGTCCACACTGATATTCAAATTATTATTATTATTATTTAAGATCGCCTCTTACCATATGACCGAGTCGTATGTTGGCGTCGTGACCAAACTCCTCAACCAGAGAGTGGTAATGAGTTGAAAACAGAGTTCGGCATTTGATGGTCTCGGACAACTCCTTGACGACGGCGCTGGCAATGGACGTTCCACAGTAGGTAGCCGTACCGCGTCCTGTTGGCGGCGCGAGATGAAATTAAGAAAATAAATTCCTGATTCAGGCCTGGAATTTTATTGTAAGGGAGAGCACTTCCATTTGAATATCAGAATGTCTATGGGAACATTTTTAAGGGACACCAGGGCAAAAACTAAAGAGTGACCAAAATGCCCCAAATTATACAAAATATAAGTGCAGTAAGGTTTGCAGTCGCACCATGGAAACAATCTCATAGTATAGGATTTAAGGCTTTGCATGGTGGGAAATGGTAATTAGGAAAGCACCATGTAACAAATCTCTAAAGTAGAGGTGTTGGCTCTGAGAAGAGCCGGTTTTGTTCTCAACGTTTCAGCAAGTATGCTCTGGCTGTCGTCAGGAGAATGGAGAGATGTGGAGAGTGGTGTCTTATATACACTGCTGGAGGATCCTGTTGTGGGCTGCACTGCTGTGATTGGTGCTTGCTGGAGTGTGTTGTTGTGTGCTGGAACTCTTGTGATTGGTGCTCGCTGGGGTGTGTTGTCTGTGTGAGCCTGGTGTTCAGTGGAGTGTGTCAGTGCTGTGTTGCTGGTGGTGATGCCTGGTTGTGCTGAAGTGTTGTCTGCCAGATGCTGCTGATGTTGTATCCTATGTCTTGTGGTACTGTGTGATGTTCTTGATTTCGATGGCTTCACGGATGCATCGGTGATACCAAGTCTTGACTGGTGCGATGAGTGCGGTGTTCTCCCATTGGATGGTGTGATTGATGTTGGGTCAACATGTTCAATTATGCATGCAATAAGCATGCACCCTACCATCAAACAAAAGAGGGTCAAAGGTTTCTTACCAGAATGGGCTACCACTGAGTTTCTTCAATTAAGTAAAGATAGGGACTATTATTATGCTAAAGCACACAAAACTAATGATGCACAGGACTGGGCTAAAGCTAAAACATTAAGAAATAAAGTAAACAACATGAACAAATCTCTTAAAAGTAACTTCTTCCAAAATGAAATTAAAAATAATATGAAGGACTCAAACAAATTGTGGAAGTCTATTAAGAAAATAATTCCAAGTAAGCAAAGCAAGATTGGGAATGTAAATACTTCTGAAGGTTTTACAACCTCTGAAAAGATTACTGCTAACGAATTTAATAATTATTTTACATCAATTGGTATGAATCTCGCAAACAAATTTCAAACTGCTGATCAGAACTGTACACCTATTGTTAATCGTAATTCTATTTATAACATAAACTCTTCTTCTGTAGATTATGATCAATTCAAATTTTGTGAAATATCTTCCAGTTACATTTAAAAGCAGATTTGTAAAATGTCAAATAGTAAATCTCCTGGTATTGATTGTATTAGCACCAAATTGTTAAAAACTGCCGCACCTGTCATCTGCGCTTCCCTTGCCTATATTTGTAATTTATCCTTATGTACATCTGTATTTCCTAGTGACTGGAAAGCGGCAAAGGTTACTCCAATTTATAAGTCTGGTGACAAATCAAATGTTGATAATTATCGTCCTATATCTGTGTTATCTATTGTATCTAAAATTATTGAAAGATCTGTTCATGACCAGCTGTACTCTCATTTATTGTGTAATTATATATTAAACGATTGTCAATCAGGTTTTAGAAAACATCACTCAACCACAACCACGCTAATAGATGTTCAGGATTTTATTTTAAATAATACTGATGAGCGTTGTATTACTGCCGCTATATTTCTTGATCTTAAAAAGCTTTCGATACTGTAAATCATAGACTTCTGCTTATAAACTTAACATGTATGGTGTAAGGGGAGATGAGCTATGCTGGTTCATGTCATATCTTAACAACAGAAAACAAGCAGTTAGTATAGGCAGTAGTTTATCTTCATTTCAAAGTATCAATATGGGTGTTCCCCAGGGGTCTATACTAGGACCCTTGCTTTTTCTTATATATGTAAATAGTCTTCCTAGTTCTGTAAATTGTAAAACTGTAATGTATGCTGATGATACTACGTTATTATTTCGTTCATCAGACCCACAGAATCTTCAGAGTGACCTTAGGAATAACTTTAAAAATATCCGGAAATGGTTCTTAGATAATAAGTTGACATTGAATATCAACAAAACGAAGTTAATGCTTTTTGGTACAAATGTTTGGATAAGTTTAGTAATATTTCCATAACTTACAACAATGATTTAATAGAAAGTGTTGATAATTTTAAATACCTTGGTGTTATTTTTGATAGCCAAATGACATGGCTTAGTCATATTAATCATGTATCATCAAAAATTTCAAAACGCTGTGGTGTCTTAAACCGTTTAAAGTATTATTTACCAAATTGTACCTTAAAAATGCTTGCTGAAGCAATGATCATACCTAATTTTGACTATTGTAGCCCTGTATGGTCAAATTGCAACAATGAACTAAAATCTAGACTTCAAAAACAGCAGAACAAATTAGCTAGAATAATCTTATCTGTAGACATTAGAACTCCTGTTAATGACATGATGACTTCCCTTAATTGGCTCAAATTAGATGATAGGTGGACTAACCAAATGCTTATTATGATTTTCAAATGTTTAAATGGTACGTCTCCCTATTATTTGTCTGCTAAATTTAAGTTCACCCACTCTGTACATAATTATTCTACGAGAGGTCAGATTTCAAACTCACTCGCTATTCCACATTGTAACTCTAATTCTGGTCAACGCATGTTTATAACTAGATCTTGTCAACTATGGAACAAATTACCACAGAATATTCGCATTAATTATCACACTATGTCAATCAACCAGTTTAAAAATAATACCCTCATTCACTAAAATTGTACTATTAGTAATATTATTTAATATCCAATTATTCAATTGTATTATATCTAGTGTATATATTATCCATATCCACACATATATCTAACCTTGTATTCTGCAATAGTCCTGTGTGTTTGATCTACTGGTACATTCTTTTTAGAAATCATTGTAAATGTATACATGTATCAGGGCCACCTTGGAAAGCAGTGTCACTCACTGAATGGTGCTACCCTGAATAAAGAAAGCTTAAATAAATAAATAAAATAAAAATGAGAAGAACCGGTGGTGAGAAACTCAATATTTCAATCAGTATGCTGCGACTGTCTTCAGGATATACAAAATATGTTTGAAGGAA
This sequence comes from Zoroaster sp. YZ-2022, assembly GCA_029582265.1. Taxonomy (NCBI): domain Eukaryota; kingdom Metazoa; phylum Echinodermata; class Asteroidea; order Forcipulatida; family Zoroasteridae; genus Zoroaster; species Zoroaster sp. YZ-2022. Next base: position 32,031,319 of record CM055822.1, read on the forward strand.
GTATTTACCGAGTTCATCCATCAGGACCAGAGAATGACGTGTTGCGTGTTGCAGAATACTTGATGTCTCACTCAACTCAACGAAGAAGGTACTCTCACCTGAAAAAAAAAACACAATTAAATTTGTTAAAAACACAATACAGTTATTCTCAGAACCTAAACCTCTAGGTACCCCCTTCATCATGAAGATTGTGTTGAACTGAAATAATTCCACGTATTAACCCACCAGTCTGTGCCCACGGTTTCACAGAAGCCGTTATACCAGTCTCTGCCCATGGTTTCACAGAATCTGTTATACCAGTCTCTGCCCATGGTTTCACAGATCCTGTTATACCAGTCTCTGCCCATGGTTTCACAGAACCTGTTATACCAGTCTCTGCCTATGGTTTCAGAGAACCTGTTATACCAGTCTGTGCCCATGGTTTCACAGAACCTGTTATACCAGTCTCTGCCCATGGTTTCAGAGAACCTGTTATACCAGTCTCTGCCCATGGTTTCACAGAACCTGTTATACCAGTCTCTGCCCATGGTTTCACAGAACCTGTTATACCAGTCTCTGCCCATAGTTTAAGAGAACCCGTCGATGCCCATGGTTTCAAACAACTCGTTATTAAACGACCTAATGTATATCTATGGGTTATTTATTTCTGGGACCCTGTACCACCACTTACCAGAGAGTACGTTGTCTGTAGCACCAAGCCGTGTGAAGACCCGATCCACGGGTGTGAGCCGACAGCCCTCGGCCGGTACGTAGCAACCGAGTTGTGCCATAATGGCTATCAGGCCCGCTCGTCTCATTAGTGTGGACTTGCCACCCATGTTTGGCCCAGTGACGAGTACACAGCAACTGGTGTCAGTTTCTGATTGGTCGGAGTCGGTCTCCATGGCATTATCCTGTTTGAGTACAAATAAATGAGGCAAAGGAATTTGTTTAATAAACAGATACAACACCGCTCTTTCTCTCTCTGTACATCTGTCAAGCTATAAGTAAAGTCCGTTGATTCATTCAAATCTCTTTTAAAATCTCATCTCATGTAAATTTGTAAAGCGCTTTAAAACGTTTGTATTGAGCGCTAAATAAATGTAGTATGTGACCCGCTCTGGCAAAACCCGAAACTTCTTGGCATTTACCATAATGCATAACAGCCATGAAAAGGTCAAAAACTGACCCCAGGGACCAATTTTCATGTCACCATATAGAGCATTTTCTCTAGATTTTGATGGAAAAAGAAAAATCCTGTAACGTTGTTGGGAACATTCCTAATTTTCACAATAAATTTGGGAGGTCACTTTTGAAAAGTGGGTCCAAAGTTAGGGTTTTGCCAGAGCCAGTCACATATTATAATAATTATTATTTTAAAAAAATGTTTAAATTAAAAAAATGAGTTGGGAACAATTAATGTTACAAAAAAAAAATTTAAGAATCAAAATAAAAGGACACAAACTTTGTTTTAAAAAATCCAACAATGCAAATAAAAAAAAGTAATGAATAGGACACAAAGATGCATGTGGTGCATTCAAGTAGCTTCCCTGGGTCGACCCGGGTCTGACTCCAGAGCGTTCTAGTAAGGTTTGACATCATTCTCAGGGCTCACCTGGGTTAGTCTCAAGTAACCTGTTCGCGAAGCAGGTCACTTGAGGCAGACCCGGGTAAGTGACGTGGCGTGACGTCACTTTGAGAATATTCTGAATGGCCGCCATTTTTCAATGCTTAGATAATGAATTTATGAGTAGAGACTGTTCTTGTACAAGAAGACATGTTGTTTTGTATGAGCCTGAGAAGTAATACAATCATTAGGTCCTTTTTTTTTACCCTGAAAAGAATTATTTTCCGATCATTTCGTTGTACGATATTTTGTTTACAAGTCCGTTTGATTAGCTCATGCTCGGGTCTCACCCATGTGACTTACTCAGGTTATCTCGGGGAAGCTACCCTGTCAGATTCCCTGTACCCAAATAGAAAATCACAGCACTGATTCTCAATACATGAAGGGAACCAGACTGTTTTTTTTCCCCTTCCAGCCTCGGTTTGGCTATGTTGATTTTGATTTGGCTGTACTGTTACCAAGGTCCATTGGGAGAGAGAAAAAAAGGAGTTTCTTACGTCGGTAGTTCCAATGTAGTTGTTATTCGGAATGAAGTCACCTCCTGTGAATGTGCGACTGATACATGGATGGCAGCCATTTTGAATCGAGATGAATGGCTGCAGCAAATTAAGACAACAGATCTCTTATTAAAAGACAAGGGCCAAAGTCATGGTACAGCCAAGCCTTTGTGAAGCCAGGCCTGGCCCGGGCTTTTCCCCTGCCTACTGGCCTATATAATGAGCTCTGCTTGCCTGGGCTAGGCCCTCCAGAAGCCCAGGTAAGGTACTGTGCTGTTACAGGGTTAGGACTCACAAAAGACAGATTAGGGGGCCAGGCTTCTCAAAAGCTTGGCTGAACCATGACTTTGGCACTCCTCCCTAAGTCTACTCAAGGTGTTAGCCAGGATTTAGAAACAGGGTGTCAAAATTTGCTGGAAATTTCAAAACAGGGTGTCCAAATTGTTCACTTACAATACTTGTACATGTAAATGACAGATGAAATAGGGTGTCAAAAATTGAAACGGGATGTCCAAAAGACACCCAGATGCCCCTCTGGCTAACACTATTGAGTCTACTACATTTATCCCTACACCACAGTGACCAATTGGTCCAGAAAACCTGACCCGACAAAGAAACATGTAAAACTAAAACAAAATTGTTTTCAAAAATTGTTTTCAAAATTGTTTTCAAAATTGTTTTCAAAATTGTTTTCAAAAATTGTTTTCTTAAATTTGTTGCTTTTTTAAACAGCCTGTGTATCCCGGATACCGGATACCCAGATACCCAGATACCCGGATACCCAGATACCCGGCACAGCCTTAGAGTTTAGCTGCTTTAAATGAAAATTGCCATTTCACAACAACATAAATTTGACCCACCTGCATGTTATGAGTTGGTGGATGTCGAGGCCATTACATCGGGCCATCGGCGGCCTGGCTGATATACGACAGACTCTGCAGGCCATCAAGGACGGACAGACACTGGACGGCTCGATCCCAGTCAGCATAGCTGGTCAAGGAACGGACAAAAATTTGTCAGTGGTTACTTTCCTTGCCTTTCACCTCTGCAGTCCAGGGATCAAATTCCACTCGGACCCGAGCTGACATATGGATTCGATTTGCAGTCCCTACCAGATTTCATTTTCGCTAGGGTTTTCCATATAATATTTGTGACATATTCTACCAAAATCAGAGAGAATTGGGTAGAGCTCGGAACTGAGCCAAAAAATGGATGTATATAAAACCCTTAATAAATCAATAGAAACCGATGCTAGGGAAAATGAAGTACCTTTGTAAGAAGTTAACTACTTAAATTATACCAAATGAAACTTGTAACTTTAAAGGGCAATAACTCCGTTTTGAATTTTTGTAAAGATGAACTTAAAAATGACGTAATTCCGCTTTTGCGTGTCCAATTAAAATAAGAAAGCAATGATATACCCTTTGTGGGAAAAACTTTCCTGCAATTTATCCTGGAAGAGTTTTGAGAAAGTGCCTTAGTGTTCCTTAAACCAAATCTAACTTAAATTGCACATAACCTTGAAAAAGAATTGGGCATCATAAATATATATTTTTTTGTAATATGGATATTGTAAATTCTGTAGCAAAAAAGCAATATTTTTTTTTAGGGGGGTGATATAAAAAATTCCTTACTGTTCATCGAAGGCATGGAACACCCTTCTCATTGAGTCCCGTAGGGCCACGGCTTGCCTCTCCTCCTCGGCACAAAGATCCGCAAACATCTCCATGATCTCTGACGTCCAGTAACGCTTGAAACCCTTCTTGGACGACTGCAAATCGTAATCTTCGGGCGTGTGGCGAGAGAGGGCGCTCTCCGGGATTTCAAGTTGGAAGCGGTTCTTGCCGGTTCCCCAGTACGTGATGGCCTGGAAAGTGTGAAATGGGCACTGGTCATGATATGAAAGTCTGCGACCGTAACATTACATGTTCTACAAACTAGCTTGCATGATACCACTTTACACTATTGGTAATCTCAAGCAACTAAGCCCCCCTGAACCTCCTGGATGTTTAATTTTGGAAGATTTACAGACTCTCCACATCCCCACAAACAATAAACTAGAGGTTTGCACACACTACAGGCTACTTCTCTTCTTTCCTTGGTGGCTACTTCTCTTATTTCAAGAAAATTTTGAGGCAAAGGGAGATCTGTATTAAAAAATCCTGAAATCAGTAAAAATCCTGAGAAATCACAGGCCTGTAACGTAAATAAATGGCATACTTCAGGGATGATATTGTGAGAAAATGAAAAGGTGGGGAAAATGTTTGCCATTATCATTAGGCATGTACTAGCCTATAGCGGTTTACCTCTATAGCCATGTATAGCAAGGAAACTGTTTTTTATCTTGGTATTTACAACAAAATGATACACAAGGAAAGTTTCCATGGTCTGAAGTTAGTCGGAACCCGGTTTCATGGCAGGATTTTTAAAATCAAAAGGTAGGATTTCCTACAAAAGTACTTGTATAACTATCTACTTATGATAAGTTCCGCTGTATCAGAATAAGCATTGTTTGTTGCACTAAGTGTGATTACAGACTAATGATCTGGCTGCAGACTCACCCTATCATCCAAGCCTCTTGCGTTGTTTGTCCAGGTATTCATCCAGGTTCTGATTGGCCGACTTCATAGCAGCGATGGCGCTGTCGTACTCGGGATCAACGCCTTTAAACGGAACGATGGCGCCGGCTTCTTTGGCTTTCTTGTGGTCAAATGCATTCTGGGTAGACAAATGGATACCACAATTCACGTATGTCTGACATGTAACCAGAACTTGAGATTTATTAAAGGTCCTATGAAATGGTAATTTTTCACACTACATTTTTGGGGCTTAATATATGGTTTTGTATTAATAAAATACTTACTATTTTTATAAGTTTGTCATGAGTTATAACAATTTAATTTGTCCCTTTTGATATCGCCTTTCATGACGTAGACCTAGGCACCGAATGACAAAGGACATTGACAATGCACATTCCTGACCATTATGCTCTGGTATGCTTCACTGCAGCCATCCAAACAAATTCGTTGATATTTTGGATCTGATGGGAATCTGTGCAGACTGATACCATCTTTAGAAGTATTGCTGCAATCAGCAATATACCTTGGCGGCATAACAACAAAAACAATTACATAAGTTTGCATATTGTATCATTCATATGTATCGATCGATGCGCGCCAACAAACAGCATGTTCCTAGGTCTACGTCACACCTTTTTAACATCTGGGAACTTTTCTTTGTCCACTCCAAACAGCTGTATTATGGCACTTTTATATTTTTTTCCCTTTGTGGATTATTAAGTGATTTTCCTTCCAAAGTTATGACACTTACCTCAAAGAATGCCAGGTGCTGGGTTAGATCAGGGAAACGTCCTCCCTCAGACCCCCTATCTCCCTCATCGACCAAGGTCAGCGTTCTCCTTAGAAGTTTAGACCTGACGGATCATAATCAAATAATAATGTCAATAATCGGTAGTTTAAAGGGGGCAACATTGTCACGATCAACAGGGCATGGAATCGGAATGCTAGTTCTAGATTAACTCAGTGCCTGAAAATAATACCCGACATGATAAGGTCACATTACCGTTGCAGCTGCATAAATGAGCCAATAATTTTCAGTCACTGTGTTATTCTTATTACACTATGAACAACTTCACCTTGAAAAAACCCTGAAAATCTGTTTTGCCTTGAAATAACAGTTGACCGTAATTTCACTGCAATTTCAGTGTCTCTTCCTCTCAGATATTGGCAATAATGTGCATGGTGATTTCACTGCAAATTCATGGTGCTCTCGAGAATTAATGAGCTGCCCCAAAAACTGCCATGAGAAGTTCATGGCATTTTCACGGCGAAGGAATTCCATGAGTATTTCATGGCAATTTCACGGTGTTGTGTCGTCATGAAATTGTCGTGAACTATTTATTTCACAGTACGACAGATTTTCAGGGCATTTTCATGGTAAAGTTATTCATATTGTTAGAACATCGATACTATGCCCTGTTGAAGGTCTGCTCCGATCATGAAGATACTGCCCCTTTAAGCTTCTTTACAATATTAGCAAGAGGCAACTAATAAGAGAACAACAAGTTTGTCACGGGGTCTTTACTGCAGGATAAAGACTTCAGTTCGTGGCTACGTGTGAATGAGGTCCTTTATCACCTGTTGCCATGACCCCCAAGATTTTTATCCTGAGGGAAACTTTTATTCACATTCAATTGAACCTCAAACAGAGTTTCCTGTGTATTTTTGGTTTTAGCAATTGAAAAATTATGGATGCTTAAATGCCTTTAAGGCCCCCCCAGTGGCGTAGCTAGTGGGAAAGAGAGCAACCGCCCCTAGCTCAGTTCAGAATAAGTGGGCCCCCTAACACATGCGAATTTTTTTCACATGCTTATGGGACTGACTGACGGGCCCACCAGCAGGCAGGACTATACAGGCAGGGCCGGATTTAGACCTTGAGGGGCCCGGGGCACTTCACGTTCGGGGGCCCCTCGACATAGAAATTAAATTACATGACAAATAAAAAATGAACTACATGTAAAATGAATGATAAACCGCATTTCTTTGAAAAAAATATAAAACTAATTTTATAATTATTACATTTTTTTTTTATAAAGGAAGTCCTTAGTCTGGGGGCCCTCTGGCAGGGGGGCCCGGGGCAATTGCCCCCTTTTCCCCCTTATAAATCCGGCCCTGTATACAGGGCCGCTTTTACATAAGGGCAAAAGGGTAGTTGCCCTGACCCCCAGAAAGTAAAGAGGGGCCCTAAAATCTAACCACAGTCATTTTTTGGTGGGCCCCCTGGGATCCGATTCGTTCCCCCTGGCGAACATAGCCAGCTACGCCACTGAGGCCCCCCAAAAAAGTCTCCAGTTTCTGGTCATCAGTCAGCTTCAAAATCGGTGCGGCAATGTGCTTTTTTTTTCGGCTATCTTTTATTTTTTGCCCGCAGGTAAATACATTATACATTGTACACGCTGGGACAAAATTTCCCATGGTGGCTAAGCTAGGCTTCACAAAAATCGGGCAAACGTTCATACGCCTATGTGAAAAAGTCATTTGAAGCACAGCACGTCAGAATTCCAATTGATCCAGCAGCAATTTTGGCTGCAATTGGACATCGTTTCATAGCACAAAAAAAAAGAAAATTAAAAATGCCGACACTCGGGTCTGAGGTCACATGCGCGGAGACCAGAAACCGGAGACTTGTTTTTTTGGCCCAAGTCCTATCAGGCAATTTCTTTAAAAAATTTATATTGGGCATGTTTTTTTTCTTCTTATAGTTATATAATTATAGTTAACAGAAACCGGAACAATGTTTTAATTGATGGAATTACTTACTTGAAGTTTGAAGTAGAATTCTTGAAGATCTGGATGATCTTGACGGCGGTCTGGAATCCGCCTAGTGCGGTCAAGAAGTCTTGGATCTTACGCTTGCTGTAAGTCATGTCTTCAAAGAAGATGGCTCAACTGTCGGGGTGATCCATATTGCGTCTGGCCAGACCTAGCGTGTGAATTCTGAAAAATGGATGGATTACGTGATGAGAATTTACCAATCAAATGATATAAATAAAAAATTTCCTCGATGACTAATCAGATTTATTATATAGGCATGACTGTTTGAATAAATTATGGAGTGCCATGGTCAAGCAGTTGCAGTGACTTGAATTACTTATCCCGAATTATCACGACATGCAACAGCCGTTGACTATGTACAGTTTTCGCATATCTCCCAAAATTATTGACTGTAATTATAGACTCTTCTTGTGTTCGCCAAGACAGATTGCGGAAGGTTTTTCGGCCTCCTTTTTTGTGAAAACGAGCTGAATATTTTTCTTTGGTCGGCGCTGCCATCTTGGATTCCCGAACGTTAGACGGACGATTTGGATTTTCAACTAAGCTTCTTAGTAAGTAATAGTAGTCCATTTGTTCCCAACATATAACTATTTTTTGCTTCACGGTCTAGCGCATCAGACCTATGTTCTGATGGCTGAGTCGTCAGAATGTGGGTTCGAATCCTGGCCGCAACCAGCCACGGTACCCGTGTCCTTGAGCCAAGACACTTAACCGTACTTGCCTCTCTTCACCCTGGAGTAAAAATGGGTAGAGATGGATGTTATTTGATAGATACTGTAGTCGAGTATGGCAGCACAGAGCTCTATACTCCCCAGGGAGCTGAGAACGTTTAAGGATTGATATTGGCGCAGTGACACGGGGTTATAATGAAAAGTGGGAAGAATATCATGATAGAGCTACATAACACTTCAATATTTACCCTCCTACTCTAGCTGCACTTTAGTGGGAAGTTGCTACAGAGGTCAAAATCATTCAACTGCCTGTTTTGACTGTTGACCCAGATGTGCACACAGGGGCATTTTTTACTGGTTTTCACTGTCATTTTGACCACCCTGAACAATACCAGACAATGCTTTACCAGTCAAAAACGGTTGACTCATTTTGACCTGTAAATGTACTTACTACATAATAAGGTTTGACAGTGTTCAACTTTTAAGTGCACGAGATATACCTTAGCAAGTATATCAATATTTTGACTAATTTTGACCCTTGTAGTAGTAGGAGGGTTAACATTTTAATAAATTAAAAAGATAAGAACTAGATTGCCACTTCGATGCTGAAACAATGAATGACAATAATCAATAATTGATTTAAAAAATATATTATTGCCATACTTGCTCAGCAGTCTCTCCAAGTCAGGCAGCTTCCTCAAGAGTTCGTTGACCTCCGCCATCTTGTCCGGTATATCAATTAAGTCTTCAACGGCATCAAGTCTGTCGCACAATAAATTGAACAGCAAAACCGTCATGACTTCAGATAACTAACATAAACATTAAACATATATTATTGTTATAAAAATATTATGATTTTTTTTTTTCTGACAAGTATGTCCCCATATGCCAGGACAGCATGTGTCCAAATTGCATATTTTTGTTTAAGGTCGATAATATTGTATATCGCCAATATCATGGCTGTCGATAATCGAATATCAAAAACAAACATCAATATCGTCACCCCTATCAACTAGCGACGTAATTCTAATGTCATGATACAAAAAGCATGAAGACGATCAGAGCACACCGATCAAAACGTCGAGTTGTAACCTCCAGTTCTTTTCAGAACTAATTACCATTCAATTTGAGAATATCACATGGTGTCACCGCAAACAGTCTTTACTTGTCATGATATGTACGTCATTCTGAGCTTGATTGTCTGCAGTGAAAGTTCGCGGAGAACAAGAAAAAAAAACTTTGAACAATAACAAATCTCTACAAGTTTTACCTAATAACAAATCTCTATGAACAGTACCTGTCATTGATGGATTTCGGGTTACACAGAGGGACACACAGCCATTGTTTGAACAGCCTCTTGCCAAACGGCGTACAGCACTGGTCGAGCCTCTCTAGAAGTGTTCCCTCTAGTGTCCCTGTGGTGCCATTCTCTAGGATGTCCAAATTGTACAGGGTGATGCCGTCAAGCACCTGGAGTAAATCACACATAACTTTAAATTATTATTTTAGTCTTATTTAAATTATCAATTAAAATATTTTCACAAAATTATGAACTTGAATCATTGTTAAGAAGTCCATGGGTGCCTGTCAGTTAGAGCTGTGCGTTTTCGGATATTTAGAACCGGATACCAGAAATCAGGAAGCTTTGGATTATCGGATACCCATTTTCATTTTTTTTTTTAAACATGTACAAATAACTCAAACTTGTAGCTTTGCATGGTGAAGTGGAATAAGTAAGACTAATTGCGGTGACACCATGTGAAATTCTCTATTGAGTGGTAATTAGTTCTGAAAAGAACTGCGCCCAATTTCATGGCACTGCTTACCACAGAATTCTGCGCTTACGGCGCCATAAAAAGCGTGTGATTCTATGCGCCGTAAGCGCAGAATTCCGCAGTGAGCAGTGCCATGAAATTGGGCGCTGGAGGTTACAACTCTCCTGAAGACTATCAGAGCATACTGATCGAAATGTCGAGTTGTAACCTCCAGTTCTTTTCAGAACTAATTACTACTCAATAGAGAATTTCACATGGTGTCACCGCAATTAGTCTTACCTATGTACAAATAAATCATAACAAAATCGACCTTTATAAATCGATCTCTTCTTTACTGTGTCGTTTTTATTAAACATCTTAGTGACATAAGTATTGAGTTTACTGAAAGTTATTTCTGAAATAAAACTGTAAAAATCGCTACAAAAGTGTCTTTGATGTTCGTAGCATGCCACACCGGGCCATTTACAGTCTTAACGATTCGATAAAATGTATCAAAAACAGTTGGGAGGAAAACGTCTGGAAACTGTCCACAAAGGCATTATCACAGTTTAATCTCTTCTTGACAATAAAATTGTCTGTAAAATGTAAAACATTATTACATTGTTCAAGAGTCACAGATTTCTTTTCGCATTGCTCAAATTTTAAATCTGAATTTTAAAAAGTCGTTTACCGGTTACTGGAAACAAAAAATGGAACCAGGTAATGACAGTTTTGGTCGAGTATCCGGATACCCTGGCATAGCCTTACTCAAAGACCATTCCCTTGTCAATCACTTAAAAAAATTTGTGTTGTATTTTGTAAGTAAACTATATAAGATTTGAGACTTTGCATGGTGGAATATCGATATCGTTTCGGTTTGCGGTAACACTGCGGTAACACCTTCGTTAAGTGAGAAAGGTTTAAGGGAGAACCAATGGCAACTCATTTGAGATACGAGTTGTGCGATAAGGTTCTTTTCAGAACCTGTACCTATGCTTCGCGATAGTTGAGATAAACACATGGTGTTACCGCAAACCGAAACGAGAAATAACTCATATTGCAAGCGCGAAGCCAATACGGCTTATGCAGTGAGTAGCTGTTTTTGTTCACACTACATATAAATGTACATGTCAACACACAGTAACATCGTAGATTTTTTTTGGGGGGGGGGGACACGGCCGGATTAAAAAAATATATAAAAAAAAAAAACGGATCTGCAGATCTGCGTAAAAGTTGCATACCCTGAAATAGCACACTATCACTGGAATTAACTGAACGTTGAGTTATACGTCCAGTTCTTTTCAGAACTAATTACTACTCAATTGAGAATTTCACATGGTGTCACCGCAATTAGTCTTACTTATCCTCTTCACCATGCAAAGCTACAAGTTTTACCTACTGGAACATATTACCTTCAACAGCCAATCAGAGTAACAGAACATGTGGCCATTCCATTATAGAGTTACGTATGCTGTATCAAGATACGACGATATGACATTACCATGTGTTGTCTTCCGGCCGCAAAATCCACAACCTCCACCTTGGCCGCAGACTCGACGTCCAGGGGTGTGTAGAGCTCAAAGTTATCCAAGGACAGAAATTCCTGCTCCAGGCAAGATCTCTTCAGATACCAGGTACAAGCTCCGAGAGCACTGACCGCTAACTCACTGCTGTCCTTGGCCGAGTGACCGAGTGTGTCCGCTGAGGAGAAAAATTGGCAAAGAATATTCAGTCAAGAGACATAGGATATACCAGGTACAAGCTCCAAGAGCACTGACACGTAACACTGCTGCCCTCGGCCGAGTGACCGAGTGTGTCCACTGAGGAGAAAATGGGCGAAGAATGGTCAGTCCAGAGATACATGTCTCATATTTCTTGTAGTTAAACAACAAGAACTGCAATCAGTACAGCAGAATGCCGCTATAACTAACATCATGAGGACTATAAGTCCTGGGACGGTTAACCAACCGAAACTGCACTAACCATTTAGAAATTTGCTAACCAGCTAACCAAAACCAATATTTAAAAACAAAACAAAAACAACAACAAATTGGGAAGAATTTGCCACCCATTGTGTTGTACTAGACTTGTGCCGCACTGGGTATTAAACAATCATTGCAGGAAGTTTATTGATGCTTTTCGGTTGAAAATTTATAACACATTATTCCATTTGCCAACTTGTTTGGCCGTTGGATGCCAACTTTTGGTTAACCGGTTAACCGACCATGAATGTTTTGGTTAAATGTTAAATGGAGTGCCATGGTCGAGCGTGTGTTCTGATGGCTGAGTCATCTGAATGTGGGTTCGAATCCCAGCCGCGACCAGGGTGCTTGTGTCCTTTACCATAATTGCTTCTCTCCATCCTGTGAGGGCAGAGTTGGTTGTTGTGTTTGATGAGCCCATATACGCTGAAATGGCAGCAATTGAGCTGTATACTCCCCAGGGGGCTGAGATGGTTTCAGGAATGATTTATATGCACCTGATGAGCAGGGGTAATAATGTAATGCGCCTTGAAAGATTTTCAGTTGGTCAATGTGATTAAATGGACAATATCGTCACGATCAGAGCCGACTTGCAACAGGGCATGGAATCGGTGTCCTAGTTTAAGATGAACACAGTGACTGAAAATTACTGGCTCATTTATGCAGCAGCAATGGTAATATGACCTTATCATGTGAGGTATTATTTTCAGTCACTGACAAACTAGCACTCCGATTCCATGCCCTGTTGATCCTGATGATACCGTCCCTTTAAAAGGAAAGACAGCTTTCTTTCTTTGAATCAAGATATCCACTATACAAAAAAACCCAACCCCCTTCAATAACTGGCTAGACACACTGTGCAATGCAACAACATCCATCAGTTGTCCAAGTGTGAAGCTGCCCTAACCCCCTTCAATAACTGGCTAGACACCCTGCTCAACGCAACGACATCCATCAGTTGTCCAAGTGTGAAACATGCTCACTTCACAAAAGATTTGTTGCATTCTGTTGTGCAAAAATCCTTGTATAAATTATGCCTAAATCGTAGTGGTTGGTATCTCTGTAAACTTACCTGGGCTGGAGTGTAGTGAGCAATGAGTGTTCGGAAGCAAGAGCAGTGACGATCATCTGTGAACTGTCCAAGCTGAAACAACGACAAAACAGACAAAACATATTTTAGGGAGGAGGGCAAAATTCGTGGTACAGCCAATCCTTTGAGAAGCCTGGCCAGGCCCAGGCTTTGCCCAGGCCTACTGGCCTATATAATCCCCTAGCTGAGTACAAAACCCTTTACTAATGAATAGATAAGTAAGACTAATTGAGGTGACACCATGTGGAATATCGATTGAGTAGTAATTAGTTCTGAAAAGAACTGGGGGTACAACTCTCCTGAGGACGATCAGAGCATACTGATTGAAACGTCGAGTTGTACCCCCAGTGCTTTTCAGAACTAATTACTACTCAATCGAGATTCAACATGGTGTCACCGCAATTAGTCTTACTTATCATCCTCACCATGCAAAGCTACAAGATTTACCTAATGAATAGATCTCAAATAGCTCTTATTGTTAACCCTTTGAGTCCCATTGTCTTTGTACACAATTACCCTCATTATCCCACATACTTTCTTTAAAAACACAACAATTTGTATGTTTATGTTTGAAAAATCATTAAAAAAATGCCCTTCTTTATTTTCCAACAATATATGGACACATTGTTTACCAAATGATTGTCAATAATTTCCTGACCTTTTTTTGACCTCAGTGACCTTGATGACCTCTGACTTCCTGTTAAACCGGAAGTTGTACAATATAATAAGTTTCTGTCTATGTTATTGTTGTTTTTTATTCTGGGATGATCTAAAATAAAATAATAAATATATAAAAATAAATAAATGGCTTGACTGGAAAATGAAGATCACAAAATGCCTCAATGTACATAACTAGAATGATTATAAGCATTAGCCTTCATAAACATGAACAACAAACTTTACATTTATAATATTTATTCTATGGCGGCCGCCATATTGAAAGTTTGTTTACTTTTGCTTTGATATACAAGTTACTTTTATCGGCACGTCTTCGTGATTTTTGTTTGATAAGATTCCTCCCAAATGTTCATTTGTTTTAAATTTTTATAATTTCCAAAGGTAACTGCACTCAAATGTAAACCTTATAGTGCCAAAGACTATGTACAAGTAGGAGGAGAGGATGTAAATCATTGGTAATGAGTGCATCCTTTACACAAACGTAAACGAATTTTAACGTTACGTTACATCATGACATGCATCAGTACAGACATGAAAAATCGTAAAATATCATGATAAAAACACCCCCAAAATTATAATTTCTTCAAATCAATAATTTATCTACACTTCAGAAAAGGAGAGGAAAACGTCATATTCTGGAAGGAAATCTCGGCGCCGTAGGGCATTCCGTCATTCGGCTGCCGAGGCATCCATCTTGCACACAAAACCTACTGAAAGTCCCGGATGCTAGCAGCAAACAATCTCAACAAATATATCAAAAGAGGGCGCAAATCATCAGGTCCATACAGCTATATTTTTTATTTCATAGCGCTTATGGTACCAGCGCAGTGGACGCAAAAGTACAGCGACCGCGCAACCCGGGATATCCCGGAAGCGGGACCGTGAGGAAGTGTAACGTGACCCGGGATATCCCGGGTGCGGGACTGAAACGGTTAAAGAGGGTATATCGAGACTGCTGTATAAGTAATGTACATGTAAATAATACAATGGGCTCATTATGTAGCCACCTGCTTATTACTTATGCAGTAGTCATTGTAATGGAATCTGATGTGCCCTGTTATCTAGGGCCAGTGCGTGCTGGTGGGATATTATTTTCAGTCACTGGGTTCATCTGAGTTCATCCAAAACTTAGCTTAGGGATTCAATGTCAAGCTACAAGCCTGCTCTGATCGTGATGATATACCCCCTTTCAGTATGCTTACCCTGAATCCTCAGGATTATTCTACAGTTTTTCTTGCAATCCCATAAAAAGTAAAAGAAGTCTTCATAAAGCACTTATATCGCTTAGCATCATTAGCCACAGAATACTTCACAAACTTCAAAACTCTCATATTGCATAAGAGAGCACCTGCAACCAACACATTTCCAGGGCTCTTAAGCAGCAGTGGCGCTACGGGGAGGCAAATGCCCCCCGGTTACTTTCTTTGCCCCCCAATTTCCCCCCCCCCCCCCCCCCCAATTTTTTCCCTGATGTTAACTCAATGCTTTTTCAGCAGTACAAAATTACATTAAAGATTAATGTTTTCCCCCTTTACATTTAAGCTTCCCCCTCTTGCCCCCAGTTTAACAGGTCTGGGGCCGCCGCTGCTCTTAAGTGGGCCCTGGAGCCCCTGAAGCTCGGTCCGTGCTGGATTAGAAAAAAGAAAAAAAATGACTTGTACATGTGGCTCAGTCATAGAGATTCAATAGTTGAATCTCTATGAATGAGTCTTTGACTGGTAGGATAAGACTCCAACCTCAGGTGGGCAAGTTACCATTTACTCTGTCTCTAATTGGGGTAACCCGGGAAGGTCTGGAACTGAGGAACAACACCAAAGGAGCAGGATGTGATGGGAATACCTGATGGAAGAGGTTGTCAGTGCTGTACAGGCAATCCAGAATACCAAGGGTTCCAATGTAGTTGCTGAATCTACATCAAAAAGAAAACAGAAAGTATTCCTGTCAGTGATTTTCAGTTTGGTTTACAGTAACACCATGTGGTTTAAATCTCAACTATCACTAAGTGAATTTGTGGTTCTGATATAGGTTGTATAGATCTTCTTTACATTTCCTCAGGAGATTGTGATGGACATTGCATATTTTCCATTCATTCTCAACCATCCATGGAACCTTAAAAGGAAGGTTAAACCCATTGGCAATCACTGGATTTTTTGTTTAAATTAACTAATTGTAATAAAAAAAACTGACTTGGTGTGATGTTGGTACACTTATCAATAAAGGAGCTTTCTTGTTAGAATTGTTAGGTTGAATTTACAAAAAGAAGACATCAAGCAACTTTTTGTAAAACATGAAAACATAAAAACATGTAACAGTTTCAGTTTTAAGGCTTTGCATGGTGGAGTAACAGTTTGATGTCACTTTCTCATAAATAAGAGCACCTTTTGTGATGAAACTTTCACAGGTGACTTTTGTGATATATTTATTAGATGATACCGTATATTACTTGAAAACTAAAGAGGTTAAAGGGGTAGTATCATTACCATCAGAACAGACTTTCAACATCAGGGCATGGAACCAGAGTCCAAGTTTAAAATGAACACAGTGACTGAAAAATACTGGGCCCATTTAAGCAGCACTAATGGTAATATGACCTTATCATGTGGGTATTATTTTCAGTCGCTGAGTTAATCTAAAACTAGCACTCAGATTCCATGCCCTGTTGAATGTGATGATATTGTCCCTTTAACAGTTAAAAATCTGAGGAGCAGCATCCAGGACAACTGAAATTTCAGACCCAATGATCAAAAAGATTTGAGACCCAAATCATAGATTGTTTATTCCAGGTCAAAATAGTTTCCAATTCAATATATAAAGCGATGGGGACACGTAGTCAAAATTGGAATTAATGCGATAAGGGAACATGTTTGATCGAAGTTATTCAATTTTTTTATTACAAATGGCATAAAGGTTACAGATGCATGTTACATGAGAGACTGGCTGAACAGAAATGCCTCAAACGAAATACACACAGACTACACCAGCAGATTGGTCAACCTGCCAAGATACAGTTCCCTATGACAAGCATCTTATGAGTTAACTATTTTGCGACACTCACCCACGCCACGACCGATGATTTTGGAGGGGGAAAAAATTTCGAGATTTTGGACCCAATTTTGGAAAATTCTGCCCTAGCCGGTATGGTCAAAATTCTGATTTTGGGTCCAAATTAGGTGTTTTATTTTTCGTCTCGGAATCGCCTCAAATTCGATATGTAAATGAAATGGGGTCTGACGGTCAAAATTGGTTTAGGGAACGGGTCTCGGCGGCCACTATCTGAGGGCAAATTTTTCAAAGGATTTTTCTGGTCAAGTAATTTGGAAATTTTTTACACATTTGGCACAAAGTTTACAAAAGTAGCTTTTATGGGAGAATGGCAAAACAGAAATGGCTCCAATTTCACAGACGGGCTACCCCCGCAGACAGATCACATTGCCGAGTTACAGGTCCCTACGACTAGTATCTTAGGAGTAATGTGCAAATAACTATTTAGCAACACTCGCCCGAATCACGACCGATCGAAATGAAAGATATTTGGGACCCCCCCACCTCCCCAGAGTCCATCGGGGTCAAACGGTGGGTTCCCACCAAATAAAAATCATGCATAATGAGTGTGGGGACAATATTTTTGATTTTGGAGGGGGAAAAAATTTTGGACCCAAATTAGTTTTTTTTTGTTATCGTCTCGAAATTGCCTCCAATTCGAAATGTAAATGAAATGGGGTCTGACGGTCAAAATTGATTTAGGGAACGGGTCTCGGCAGCCACTATCTGAGGAACTGTGGGCAAATTTTTGAAAGGACTTTTCTGGTCAAGTAATTTGGAATTTATTTTACACATTTGGCACAAAGTTTACAAAAGTAGCTTTTATGGGAGAATGGCAACACAGAAATGGATCATACTTCACACAGATGGGCTACACTCACAGATGGATCACATTGCCGAGTTACAGGTCCCTACAACTAGTATCTTAGGAGTAATGCACAAATAACTATTAAGCAACACTCGCCTGAATCACAACCGATCGAAATGACAGATATTTGGGACCCCCCCCCCCACCTCCCCAGAGTCCATCGGGGTCAAACGGTGGGTTTCCACCAAATAAAAATCATGCATGAGTGTGGCGACAATATTTTTGATTTTGGAGGGGGAAACAAATTTTGAGATTTTGGACCCAATTTTGGAAAATTCTGCACTAGCCGGTATGGTAAAAAATTCTGATTTTGGGCCCAAATTAGTTTTTTTTTTTTCATCGTCTCGGAATCGCCTCAATTTCGATATGTAAATGAAATGGGGTCTTACGGTAAAAATTGGTTTTGGGAACGGGTCTCAGCGGCCACTATTTGAGGAACTGCGGGCAAATTTTTGAAAGGACTTTTCTGGTCAAGTAATTTGGAAAATTTTTACACATTTGGTACAAAGTTTACAAAAGAAGCTTTTATGGGAGAATAGGAAAACAGAAATGGCTCATACTTCACACAGACGGGCTACACTCACAGATGGATCACATTGCCGAGTTACAGGTCCCTACGACTAGTATCTTAGGAGTAATGCACAAATAACTATTAAGCAACACTCGCCTGAATCACGACCGATCAAAATGACAGATTTCAGGGACCCCCCTCCCACCCAGAGTCCATCGGGCTCAAACGGTGGGTTCCCACCAAAGAAAAATCATCCATAATGGGTGTGCGGAATTTTTTTTTGATTTTGAGGGGGAAAACAAATTTGGAGATTTCGGACCCAATTTTGGAAAATTTTGCCCTAGCCGGTATGGTCAAAAATTCTGATTTTGGGCACAAAATAGGTATTTTCTTTCTCGTCTCGGAATCGCCTCAAATTCGATATGTAAATGGAATGGGGTCTCACGGTCAAAGTGGTTTAGGAACGGGTCTCGGCGGCCACTATCTGAGAACTGAGGGCAAATTTTTAAGGACTTTTCTGGTCTGATTAATTTGGAAATTTTTTACCCACATGGCACCAAGTTTACAAAAGTAGCGTTTATGGGCGAATGCCCCAAAAAAAATCACTGAAATTTCTCACAGGC
>CM055822.1:32050494-32122480 GCA_029582265.1 Zoroaster sp. YZ-2022
TTTTCGTCGGATGGGACGTAAAGCCGTAGGTCCCGTGTTTTGTGTAATGCACGTAAAAAAGAATGCGCCTTGAGCACCACTTAGTTGGTGGATACATGCGCTATATAAGTCCACACATTATTATTATTATTATTATTTAAGATCGCCTCTTACCATATGACCGAGTCCTATGTTGGCGTCGTGACCAAACTCCTCAACCAGAGAGTGGTAATGAGTTGAAAACAGAGTTCGGCATTTGATGGTCTCGGACAACTCCTTGATGACGGCGCTGGCAATGGACGTTCCACAGTAGGTAGCCGTACCGCATCCTGTTGGCAGGCGAGATGAAATTAAGAAAATAAATTCCTGATTCAGGCCTGGAATTTTATTGTAAGGGAGAGCACTTCCATTTGAATATCAGAATGTCTATGGGAACATTTTTAAGGGACACCAGGGCAAAAACTAAAGAGTGACCAAAATGCCCCAAATTATACAAAATATAAGTGCAGTAAGGTTTGCAGTCGCACCATGGAAACAATCTCATAGTATAGGATTTAAGGCTTTGCATGGTGGGAAATGGTAATTAGGAAAGCACCATGTAACAAATCTCTAAAGTAGAGGTGTTGGCTCTGAGAAGAGCCGGTTTTGTTCTCAACGTTTCAGCAAGTATGCTCTGGCTGTCGTCAGGAGAATGGAGAGATGTGGAGAGTGGTGTCTTATATACACTGCTGGAGGATCCTGTTGTGGGCTGCACTGCTGTGATTGGTGCTTGCTGGAGTGTGTTGTTGTGTGCTGGAACTCTTGTGATTGGTGCTCGCTGGGGTGTGTTGTCTGTGTGAGCCTGGTGTTCAGTGGAGTGTGTCAGTGCTGTGTTGCTGGTGGTGATGCCTGGTTGTGTTGAAGTGTTGTCTGCCAGATGCTGCTGATGTTGTATCCTACATGTGTATGTCTTGTGGTACTGTGTGATGTTTCTTGATTTCGATGGCTTCACGGATGCATCGGTGATACCAAGTCTTGACTGGTGCGATGAGTGCGGTGTTCTCCCATTGGATAGTGTAACGCAGGCTTTTTCCTTAAGTTTTGGCTGTGCATTTTACCATGTTACACCAGAAAATCGTGTGTGGGGGTCAATATTCTTTGCCTCACCCACGTGGTTTTTGTTTTGGTGCATATAAATAGGCATCGTTATGTGTGCATTTGGGTGGTCATACATGTGCTGTAAAATCCCATCTGTCTACGTCTTTGGGGTAGAAATAAGCCTAAATATTTCCCTTTGTTTAATTACCAACATAAAGCGGTATTTAGGCAGTTGACCTGACGTGATTTCTGCTTAGTTTGTCGTTCTTTTGGCCTATGCTCAGCAAAGTCGTGAGTTTCTTTAGTTTCATGACCGTTTATGTGTGCAGACATTTACAATAACGTTTGGGCTCATTTGAAGTTAATTATTTGTAGGGCAGACATATTTGGGGGTACACGTATAAATTCATGCAGTGTAATTTGCTTTATGTAGGTCCTGACTGTTTGCCACGATTTTCTGTTTGACCTCAAATAACTGGCGATTATATTTCTCATGTTGATTATTTCATGTAATTGTTTATTTAATCATGATAACAATGTATTTACATATATTATTTGATCTGTGGTTAATTTCAGATTAAACCTAGTTATATTCCACAAGTACACATCTCTGCGTGGAAAGTGTCAATGACATGAGAGTGAATGGGTTAATTACAAACAGG
Source organism: Zoroaster sp. YZ-2022 (assembly GCA_029582265.1). NCBI lineage: Eukaryota > Metazoa > Echinodermata > Asteroidea > Forcipulatida > Zoroasteridae > Zoroaster > Zoroaster sp. YZ-2022. The sequence goes on from CM055822.1 coordinate 32,052,213, forward strand.
GCAGCAGAATTCGTTACAGATAGTGTGATTGTTGTTGTACGAGTGTTTGATGATTGCTGACTTGTCTATTTCGCCTTTCCTGCCATGTGCTTTATGTTCCTTGAGTCTTGTTTGAAGGTCCCTGCCAGTCTCTCCGATGTAAACTTTACCGTATTCACAGGGGATGCGGTAAACACCAGATCTACTGGCAGGGTCGAGTTTGTCCTTGTGTGTCTGGAGCTGGGATTGGAGTTTCATTGAAGAGGTGTGATATACTTGGATGTCTGTTTTTTTCAGGATTTTCTGAATCTTGTGTGATGTGTGGCCGATGTATGGGAGGATAGCGATGGAGTTGTCTAATGTTAGTTCTTGGTCGTTTCTGGTTTGTGGTTGTTTGGTGGAGTTTGTGGTGATCTTGTAGCCGTTGAACTTGAGGACTTGCTTGACATGCTTGAGTTCTTCTTGTAGATGTTGGGTGTCACAGATGTTGTATGCTCGTTGTACTAGTGTGCGTTGTATTGAAGATTTGACTGATGGTGGATGAAAAGATCTGGCATTCATGTAGCGGTCCGTGTGGGTGGGCTTTCTGTAAACGGCGTGTCCCAGGGTGCCGTCTGTTTTTCTTGTGATGTTTACATCGAGGAACGGGAGGGAGTTATCTTTTTCGATTTCCATGGTGAAAGATATGTCCGGGTGCTGGTTATTGAGGTGGTGAAAAAAATCTTGTAATTTGTCCGTTAAGACACCACATCTCTCCAGCAGTGTATATAAGACACCACTCTCCACATCTCTCCATTCTCCTGACGACGGCCAGAGCATACTTGCCGAAGCGTTGAGAACAAAACCGGCTCTTCTCAGAGCCAACACCTCTACTTTAGAGATTTGTTACATGGTGCTTCCGAAAACTTTCCTAATTACAATCTCATAGTAGTTGTGATAATTATTGGTTCTGAGAAGAACCGGTGGTGAGAAACTCAATATTTCAATTAGTATGCTGCGACTGTCTTCAGGATATACAAAATATGTTTGAAGGAAGTATTTACCGAGTTCATCCATCAGGACCAGAGAATGACGTGTTGCGTGTTGCAGAATACTTGATGTCTCACTCAACTCGACGAAAAAGGTACTCTCACCTGAAAAAAAAAACACAATTAAATTTGTTAAAAACACAATACAGTTATTCTCAGAACCTAAACCTCTAGGTACCCCCTTCATCATGAAGATTGTGTTGAACTGAAATAATTCCACGTATTAACCCACCAGTCTGTGCCTACGGTTTCACACAAGCCGTTATACCAGTCTCTGCCCATGGTTTCACAGATCCTGTTAGGCTTATACCAGTTTGTGCCCATGGTTTCAAAGAACCTGTTATACCAGTCTCTGCCCATGGTTTCACAGAACCTGTTATACCAGTCTCTGCCCATAGTTTAAGAGAACCCGTCGATGCCTATGGTTTCAAACAACTCGTTATTAAATGACCTAATGTATATCTATGGGTTATTTATTTCTGGGACCCCGTACCACCACTTACCAGAGAGTATGTTGTCTGTAGCGCCAAGCCGTGTGAAGACCCGATCCACGGGTGTGAGCCGACAGCCCTTGGCCGGTACGTAGCAACCGAGTTGTGCCATAATGACTATCAGGCCCGCTTGTCTCATTAGTGTGGACTTGCCACCCATGTTTGGCCCAGTGACGAGTACACAGCAACTGGTGTCAGTTTCTGACTGGTCGGAGTCGGTCTCCATGGCATTATCCTGTTTGAGTACAAATAAATGAGGCAAAGGAATTTGTTTAATAAACAGATACAACACCGCTCTTTCTCTCTCTGTACATCTGTCAAGCTATAAGTAAAGTCCGTTGATTCACTCAAATCTCTTTTAAAATCTCATCTCATGTAAATTTGTAAAGCGCTTTAAAACGTTTGTATTGAGCGCTAAATAAATGTAGTATGTGACCCGCTCTGGCAAAACCCGAAACTTCTTGGCATTTACCATAATGCATAACAGCCATGAAAAGGTCAAAAACTTACCCCAGGGACCAATTTTCATGTCACCATATAGAGCATTTTCTCTAGATTTTGATGGAAAAAGAAAAATCCTGTAACGTTGTTGGGAACATTCCTAATTTTCACAATAAATTTGGGAGGTCACTTTTGAAAAGTGGGTCCAAAGTTAGGGTTTTGCCAGAGCCAGTCACATATTATAATAATTATTATTTTTAAAAAATGTTTAAATTAAAAAAATGAGTTGGGAACAATTAATGTTTCAAATTTTTTTTTAAGAATCAAAATAAAAGGACACAAACTTTGTTTTAAAAAATCCAACAATGCAAATAAAAAAAAGTAATGAATAGGACACAAAGATGCATGTGGTGCGTTCGAGTAGCTTCCCTGGGTCGACCCGGGTCTGACTCCAGAGCATTCTTGTAAGGTTTGACATCATTCTCAGGGCTCACCTGGGTCAGTCTCAAGTAACCTGTTCGCGAAGCAGGTCACTTGAGGCAGACCCGGGTAAGTGACGTGGTGTGACGTCACTTTGAGAATATTCTGAATGGCTGCCATTTTTCAATGCTTAGATAATGAATTTATGAGTAGAGACTGTTCTTGTACAAGAAGACATGTTGTTTTGTATGAGCCTGAGAAGTAATACAATCATTAGTTCCTTTTTTTTTACCCTGAAAAGAATTATTTTCCGATCATTTCCGCTCATGCTCGGGTCTCACCCATGTGACTTACTCAGGTTATCTCGGGGAAGCTACTCTGTCAGATTCCCTGTACCCAAATAGAAAATCACAGCACTGATTCTCAATACATGAAGGGAACCAGACTGTTTTTTTTCCCCTTCCAGCCTCGGTTTGGCTATGTTGATTTTGATTTGGCTGTACTGTTACCAAGGTCCATTGGGAGAGAGAAAAAAAGTAGTTTCTTACGTCGGTAGTTCCAATGTAGTTGTTATTCGGAATGAAGTCACCTCCTGTGAATGTGCGACTGATACATGGATGGCAGCCATTTTGAATCGAGATGAATGGCTATTAAAAGACAAGGGCCAAAGTCATGGTACAGCCAAGCCTTTGTGAAGCCCGGCCAGGCCTGGGCTTTTCCCCTGCCTACTGGCCTATATAATGAGCTCTGCTTGCCTGGGCTAGGCCCTCCAGAAGCCCTGTGCTGTTACAGGGTTAGAACTCACAAAAGACAGATTAGGAGGCCAGGCTTCTCAAAAGCTTGGCTGAACCATGACTTTGGCACTCCTCCCTAAGTCTACTCAAGGTGTTAGCCAGGATTTAGAAACAGGGTGTCCAAATTTGCTGGAAATTTCAAAACAGGGTGTCCAAATTGTTCACTTACAATACTTGTACATGTAAATGACAGATGAAATATGGTGTCAAAAATTGAAACGGGGTGTCCAAAAGACACCCAGATGCCCCTCTGGCTAACACTATTGAGTCTACTACATTTATCCCTACACCACAGTGACCAATTGGTCCAGAAAACCTGACCCGACAAAGAAACATGTAAAACTAAAACAAAATTGTTTTCAAAAATTGTTTTCAAAATTGTTTTCAAAATTGTTTTCAAAAATTGTTTTCTTAAATTTGTTGCTTTTTTAAACAGCCTGTGTATCCCGGATACCCGGATACCCAGATACCCGGCACAGCCTTAGAGTTTAGTGGCTTTAAATGAAAATTGCCATTTCACAACAACAGAAATTTGACCCACCTGCATGTTATGAGTTGGTGTGACGATGTCAGGCCGACACATCGGGCCATCAGCGGCCTGGCTGATATACGACAGACTCTGCAGGCCATCAAGGACGGACAGACACTGGACAGCTCGATCCCAGTCAGCATAGCTGGTCAAGGAACGGACAAAAATTTGTCAGTGGTTACTTTCCTTGCCTTTCACCTCTGCGGTCCAGGGATCAAATTCCACTCGGACCCGAGCTGACATAGGGATTCGATTTGCAGTCCCTACCAGATTTCATTTTCGCTAGGGTTTTCCATATAATATTTTTGACATATTCTACCAAAATCAGAGAGAATTGGGTAGAGCTCGGAACTGAGCCAAAAAATGGATGTATATAAAACCCTTAATAAATCAATATAAACCGATGCTAGGGAAAATGAAGTACCTTTGTAAGAAGTTAACTACTTAAATTATACCAAATGAAACTTGTAACTTTAAAGGGCAATAACTCCGTTTTGAGTTTTTGTAAAGATGAACTTAAAAATGATGTAATTCCGCTTTTGCGTGTCCAATTAAAATAAGAAAGCAATGATATACCCTTTGTGGGAAAAACTTTCCTGCAATTTATCCTGGAAGAGTTTTGAGAAAGTGCCTTAGTGTTCCTTAAATTCACTTTGTTTTCAAAACCAGGCAACCAAATCTAACTTAAATTGCACATAACCTTGAAAAAGAATTGGGCATCATAAATATATATTTTTTTGAAATATGGATATTGTAAATTCTGTAGCAAAAAAGCACTATTTTTTTTGGGGGGGGGCATATAAAAAATTCCTTACTGTTCATCGAAGGCATGGAACACCCTTCTCATTAAGTCTCGTAGGGCCACGGCTTGCCTCTCCTCCTCGGCACAAAGATCCGCAAACATCTCCGTGATCTCTGACGTCCAGTAACGCGTGAAACCCTTCGGGCATGTGGCGAGAGAGGGCGCTCTCCGGGATTTCAAGTTGGAAGCGGTTCTTGCCGGTTCCCCAGTACGTGATGGCCTGGAAAGTGTGAAATGGGCACTGGTCATGATATGAAAGTCTGCGACCGTAACATTACAAGTTCTACAAACTAGCTTGCATACCACTTTACACTATTGGTAATCTCAAGCAACTAATTATAAGCCCCCCTGAACCTCCTGGATGTTTAATTTTGGAAGATTTACAGACTCTCCACATCCCCACAAACAATAAACTAGAGGTTTGCACACACTACAGGCTACTTCTCTTATTTCAAGAAAATTTTGAGGCGAAGGGAGATCTGTATTAAAAAATTCTGAAATCAGTAAAAATCCTGAGAAATCACAGGCCTGTAATGTAAATAAATGGCATACTTCAGGGATGATATTGTGAGAAAATGAAAAGGTAGGAAAAATGTTTGCCATTATCATTAGGCATGTACTAGCCTATAGCGGTTTACCTCTATAGCCATGTATAGCAAGGAAACTGTTTTTTATCTTGGTATTTACAATAAAATGATACACAAGGAAAGTTTCCATGGTCTGAAGTAAGTCGGAACCCGGTTTCATGGTAGGATTTTCAAAATCAAAAGGTAGGATTTCCTACAAAAGTACTTGTATAACTATCTACTTATGATAAGTTCCACTGTATCAGAATAAGCATTGTTTGTTGCACTAAGTGTGATTACAGACTAATGATCTGGCTGCAGACTCACCCTACATCCAAGCCTCTTGCGTTGTTTGTCCAGGTATTCATCCAGTTTCTGATTGGCTGACTTCATAGCAGCGATGGCGTTGTCGCACTCGGGATCAACGCCTTTAAACGGAACGATGGCACCGGCTTCTTTGGCTTTCTTGTGGTCAAATGCATTCTGGGTAGACAAATGGATACCACAATTCACGTATGTACGGCATGTAACCAGAACTTGAGATTTATTAAAGGTCCTATGAAATGGTAATTTTTCACACTACATTTTTGGAGCTTAATATATTGTTTTGTATTAATAAAATACTTACTATTTTTATAAGTTTGTCATGAGTTGTAACAATTTAATTTGTCCCTTTTGATATCGCCTTTCGTGACGTAGACCTAGGCACCGAATGACAAAGGACATTGACAATGCACATTCCTGACCATTATGGTCTGGTATGCTTCACTGCAGCCATCCAAACAAATTTGTTGATATTTTGGATCTGATGGGAATCTGTGCAGACTGATACCATCTTTAGAAGTATTGCTGCAATCAGCAATACACCTTGGCGGCATAACAACAAAAACAGTTACATTAGTTTGCACGTTGTATCGATGCGCGCCAACAAACAGCATGTTCCTAGGTCTATGTCACACCTTTTTAACATCTGGGAACTTTTCTTTGTCCACTCCAAAAAGCTGTATTATGGCACTTTTAAATTTGTTTCCCTTTGTGGATTATTAAGTGATTTTCCTTCCAAAGTTATGACACTTACATGTACCTCAAAGAATGCCAGGTGCTGGGTTAGATCAGGGAAACGTCCTCCCTCAGACCCCCTATCTCCCTCATCGACCAAGGTCAGCATTCTCCTTAGAAGTTTAGACCTGACGGATCATCATCAAATAATAATGTCAATAATCGGTAGTTTAAAGGGGGCAACATTGTCACGATCAACAGGGCATGGAATAGGAATGCTAGTTCTAGATTAACTCAGTGCCTGAAAATAATACGCAACATGATAAGGTCACATTACCGTTGCAGCTGCATAAATGAGCCAATAATTTTCAGTCACTGTGTTATTCTTATTACACTATGAACAACTTCACCTTGAAAATACCCTGAAAATCTGTTTTGCCTTGAAATAACAGTTCACCGTAATTTCACTGCAATTTCAGTGTCTCTTCCTCTCAGATATTGGCAATAATGTTCACGGTAATTTCACAGCAAATTCATGGTGCTCTCAAGAATTAATGAGCTGCCCCAAAACTGCCATGAGAAGTTCATGGCATTTTCACGGCGAAGGAATTCCAATAGTATTTCATGGCAATTTCACGGTGTTGTGTCGTCATGAAATTGTCGTGAACTATTTATTTCACAGTAAGACAGATTTTCAGGGTAAAGTTATTCATATTGTTAGAACATCGATACTATGCCCTGTTGAAAGTCTGCTCCGATCATGAAGATACTGCCCCTTTAAGCTTCTTTACAATTATTAGCAAGAGGCAACTAATAAGGGAACAACAAGTTTGTCACGGGGTCTTTACTGCAGTTTCTGGTCATCGGTCAGCTTCAAAATCGGTGCGGCAATGTGCTTTTTTTTCGGCTATCTTTTATTTTTTGCCAGCAGGTAAATACATGATACATTGTATACGCTGGGACAAAATTTCCCATATACAAAGTATGGTGGCTTAGCGAGGCTTCACAAAAATCGGGCAAACGTTCATACGCCTATGTGAAAAAGTCATTTGAAGCACAGCACGGCTGAATTCCAATTGATCCAGCAATTTTGGCTGCAATTGGACATCGTTTCATAGCAAAAAAAAAAGAAAATTAAAAATGCCGACACTCGGGTCTGAGGTGACATGCGCGGAGACCAGAAACCGGAGACTTGTTTTTTTGGCCCAAGTCCTATCAGGCAATTTCTTTACAAAATTTATATTGGGAATGTTTTTTTTTCTTCTTATAGTTATATAATTATAGGTAACAGAAACCGGAACAATGTTTTAATTGATGGAATTACTTACTTCAAGTTTGAAGTAGAATTCTTGAAGATCTGGATGATCTTGACGGCGGTCTGGAATCCGCTTAGTGCGGTCAAGAAGTCTTGGATCTTACGCTTGCTGTAAGTCGTGTCTTCAAAGAAGATGGCTCAACTGTCGGGGTGATTCATATTGCGTCTGGCCAGACCTAGCATGTGAATTCTGAATAATGGATGGATTACGTGATGAGAATTTACCAATCAAATGATATTAATAAAAATTTCCTCGATGACTAATCAGATTTATTATATAGGCATGACTGTTTGAATGAATTATGGAGTGCCATGGTCAAGCAGTTGTAGTGACTTGAATTATTTATCCCGAATTATCACGACATGCAACAGCCGTTGACTATGTACAGTTTTCGCATATCTCCCAAAATTATTGACTGTAATTATAGACTCTTCTTGTGTTCGCCAAGACAAGGTTGTGGAAGGTTTTTCAGCCTCCCTATTTTGTGGAAAACGAGCTGAATATTTTTCTTTGGTCGGCGCTGCTGTCTTGGATTCCCAAACGTTAGACGGACGATTTGGATTTTCAACCAAGCTTCTTAGTAAGTAATTGTAGTCCATTTGTTCCCAACATATAACTATTACTTCACGGTCTAGCGCATCAGACCTGTGTTCTGATGGCTGAGTCGTCAGAATGTGGGTTCGAATCCTGGCCGCAACCAGCCACGGTACCCGTGTCCTTGAGCCAAGACACTTAACCGTACTTGCCTCTCTTCACCCTGGAGTAAAAATGGGTAGAGATGGATGTTGTTTGATAGACACTGTAGCCACCGAGTATGGCAGCACAGAGCTGTATACTCCCCAGGGAGCTAAGAACGTTTAAGGATTGATATTGGCACAATGACACGGGGTTATAATGAAAAGTGGGAGGAATATCATGATAGAGCTACATAACACTTCAATATTTACCCTCCTACTCTAGCTGCACTTTAGTGGGAAGTTGCTACAGAGGTCAAAACCATTCAACTGCCTGTTTGGACTGTTGACCCAGATGTGCACACAGGGGCATTTTTTACTGGTTTTCACTGTCATTTTGACAACCCTGAACAATACCAGACAATGCTTTTACCAGTCAAAAACGGTTGACTCATTTTGACCTGTAAATGTACTCACTACATAATAAGGTTTGACAGTGTTCAACTTTTAAGTGCACTAGATATACCTTAGCAAGTATATCAATATTTTGACTGATTTTGACCCTTGTAGTACTAGTAGGAGGGTTAACATTTTAATAAATTGAAAAGATAAGAACTAGATTGCCACTTCGATGCTGAAACAATGAATGACAATAATCAATAATTGATTTAAAAAATATATTATTGCCATACTTGGGCAGCAGTCTCTCCAAGTCAGGCAGCTTCCTCAAGAGTTCGTTGACCTCCGTCATCTTGTCCGGTATATCAATTAAGTCTTCAACGGCATCAAGTCTGTCGCACAATAAATTGAATAGCAAAACCGTCATGACTTCAGATAACTAACATAAACATTAAACATATATTATTGTTATAAAAGTATTATGAATTCTTTTTCTTCTGACAAGTATGTCCCCACATGCCAGGACAGCATGTGTCCAAATTGCATATTTTTGTTTAAGGTCGATAATATTGTATATCGCCAATATCATTTTTTTAAATTGAATTTTGAATTTTATTAAAAATGGCAATTATCGTGACCCGAAGGTCAAATTGTAACGCCAGTACAACAATAAAAAGAGTTATTAAAAATATAAAAATACACAAATATTAACACCAAAGTAATTAATATAAGAAAAGCAGATTAAACTAATATAAAAACAACAATCAAAATTACAAAACAACACATCACAAAAAAAAGGGAATTGCACCAGAAAGAAAGCACCCACAGAGCATTCAAATAAAACAGTAAAAAGCAACACAAAAAAAAAACTTGTAAAAGGACCCCCCCAACAACAACAAAAAAGAAAAGAACCCAAACCCTTCCAAACAACTCACACAATAAAAAAAGGGGGACTTATTTAGAATTTAATAAACCAATGATGGCTGTCGATAATCGAATATCAAAAACAAACATCAACATCGTCACCCCTATCAACTAGCGACGTAATTCTAATGTCATGATACAAAAAGCATGAAGACGATCAGAGCATACCGATCAAAACATCGAGTTGTAACCTCCAGTTCTTTTCAAAACTAATTACCATTCAATTTGAGAATATCACATGGTGTCACCGCAAACAGTCTTTACTTGTCATGATATCTACGTCATTCTGAGCTTGATTGTCTGCAGTGAAAGTTCGTCGAGAACAAGAAAAAAAAACTTTGACCAATAACAAATCTCTACAAGTTTTACCTAATAACAAATCTCTATGAACAGTACCTGTCATTGATGGATTTCGGGTTACACAGAGGGGCACACAGCCATTGTTTGAACAGCCTCTTGCCAAACGGCGTACAGCACTGGTCGAGCCTCTCTAGAAGTGTTCCCTCTAGTGTCCCTGTGGTGCCATTCTCTAGGATGTCCAAATTGTACAGGGTGACGCCGTCAAGCACCTGGAGTAAATCACACATAACTTTAAATTATTATTTTAGTCTTATTTAAATTATCAATTAAAATTTTTTCACAAAATTATGAACTTGAATCATTGTTATAAAGTCCATGGGTGCCTGTCAGTTAGAGCTGTGCGTTTTCGGATATTTAGAACCGGATACCAGAAATCAGGAAACTTTGGATTATCGGATACCCATTTTCATTTTTTTTAAACATGTACAAATAACTAAAACTTGTAGCTTTGCATGGTGAAGAGGAATAAGTAAGACTAATTGCAGTGACACCATGTGAAATTCTCTATTGAGTGGTAATTAGTTCTGAAAAGAACTGGGCCCAATTTCATGGCACTGCTTACCACAGAATTCTGCGCTTACGGCGCCATAAAAAGCATGTGATTCTATGCGCCGTAAGCGCAGAATTCCGCAGTGAGCAGTGCCATGAAATTGGGCCCTGGAGGTTACAACTCTCCTGAAGACGATCAGAGCATACTGATCGAAATGTCGAGTTGTAACCTCCAGTTCTTTTCAGAACTAATTACTACTCAATAGAGAATTTCACATGTTGTCACCGCAATGTACAAATAAATCATAACAAAATCGACCTTTATAAATCGATCTCTTCTTTACTGTGTCGTTTTTATTAAACATCTTAGTGACATAAGTATTGAATTTACTGAAAGTTATTTCTGAAATAAAACTGTAAAAAATCGCTACAAAAGTGTCAGTCTTTGATGTTCGTAGCATGCCACACCTGGCCATTTACAGTCTTAACGATTCGATACAATGTATCAAAAACAGTTGGGAGGAAAAGTCTGGAAACTGTCCACAAAGGCATTATCACAGTTTAATCTCTTCTTGACAATAAAATTGTCTGTAAAATGTAAAACATTATTACATTGTTCAAGAGTCACAGATTTCTTTTCGCATTGCTCAAATTTTAAATCTGAATTTTAAAAAGTCGTTTACCGGTTACTGGGAAAAAAAATGGAACCAGGTAATGACAGTTTTGGTCAAGTATCCGGATACCCTGGCATAGCCTTACTCAAAGACCATTCCCTTGTCAACCACTCAAAAAAAATTTGTGTTGTATTTGTAAGTAAACTATATAAGATTTGAGACTTTGCATGGTGGAATATCGATATCGTTTCGGTTTGCGGTAACACCGCGGTAACACCTTCGTTAAGTGAGAAAGGTTCAAGGTAGAACCAATGGCAACTCATTTGAGATACGAGTTGTGCGATAAGGTTCTTTTCAGAACCTGTACCTCAGCTTCGCGATAGTTGAGATAAACAAACACCGCAAACCGAAATGAGAAATAACTCATATTGCAAGCGTGAAGCCAATACGGCTTATGCAGTGAGTAGCTGTTTTTTTCACACTACATATAAATGCACATGTTGTCACAAGTGGTTAGAAAATTACCCTTAAGCATTATATGGTATGTTGCAGTGTTGTAGTCGAGACCGGATAGTCCGAGACCGAGACCAAGACCGAGACCGGAAGGTCCGAGACCGAGACCGAGACCAAGACCTGCATAAATAAAATTAATAACATAATAAAAGAGTCAAACAAAACTTTATGTGTGATTTTGTGAACACTTTTATTCTCATGAAAACAAGAAAAACAACAACTTTTGCCATTTCTTTGATCGGAAGTTTACATCCATCTAACAAACAAAGAAATATTTCATCATTTGTGGCCCATTTTAACGAATACTTTCATTACATTTCAAAAACATCAGCATTCCCAACATCTCTGTGCACAGTCTGGCCCTCGGAAGACGTTCCTGCACATGGTATCAATAATCCAGTGATGCCCTGTTACTTGCTGGTTTCTTTTAGACTTTTCCCTGACTGCAAGTACTCTTCATACCTTTTAAAAAGCAATAACAAATAATAACTTTAATTAAAACTTAAGAATAAGAAGATCACAAGAAATGGCACAACAAATTTTTAATCTTCACAGATGGGAGGGCAATGCATATAGCAAGAAGCCTAAAACCAAATAAAATTTATTTCACAAGGACATGTCTAAAACCACAATGAATGTGGACTGGGGAAAACAACATGACTTTACAAAGATTAGTTGATGACAACCCGACCCAGGAAGGAACAAAACGTGTTGTGGCATTTATTACTTTAAAAAAGTGGGTGACTCTTATTCATTAAATTTGAATAACAATTTCCAACAATTACAAAATAAATGTAGGCTTACTTACTTGGCTTTGTGCGCCCGGCTCAAGTGCCTGGTGAATGCCAAACTTGTTCCAGATCGTTCACTTATCAGAGTTGTTTTGGTGCAGAAATTGCACACTGCTGAATGCTTCTTATTCCCTGCCTTTGTGTCGGTGAAATTTTTGTGGTCTTTAAAACCAAATTTGATTACCGATGAGTTGCTTGACATATTGATTACTTCAATTCAAAACCTCGCGCAAAATGTTTACAACTGTATGTGCAGGAAGTACTGGTACACACACACACGAGACCACATGTGAATGCTTAATACAGCGGCGACAGCGTGCGTTCTTTCGAACAGGTAGTACATGTCACTCACAACTCGATCCCAAGTTTATCGAACCCTAATAAAGCGTGGGGCATGAGTTGATGGTTGGATGACGATCGCACCACAGGGGGCGGGAAAAAAGGTAGGCATCTACTGCAAGTTTGGTAACAAAATGTGAAATCGTTTTATGTTTCAACGGAACCAAATAAAAACAAAAACGAATAATCGATTATTTTCATGTGTTGCAAAGTGGTTAAAAAGGCTGGTCTCGACACGAGACCAGTCAAATCTTCGAGACCAGAGAGGTCCGAGACCGAGACCAAGACCGAGACCACAGGGTATCGAGACCGAGACCAAGACCGAGACCAGGAAAAACCGGTCTCGAGACCGAGACCGGTCTCGAGACCTACAACACTGGTATGTTGTTCCAGGTACTTGATCAATGTATAAACCAAAAGCTGGCATAGATCTATAATCGATTCGTATGTGACGTAATGAGTTTCTTGTCCAGGGGTCTAACCGTCGTGTGATTAGACATGAACGAAGGTTAAATGCTAGGAGGCACCCTTGCGTTGCGTCACTTGGTCAATTTGTGAAGGAAACGAGGTCATCAAAAGTTAGCCTCAATTTGGGCTGGAGTATAAAACCAAAGGAACGTTTGTTGTGGGCGAGTTTTTACGTTGCGGGTGCTGGAGTATCTTCACTGGGTGGGTGTATACCAGCGGACAGGACCGTCAGCGCTGAGGCTGTCACGTCGTGCCTAAGCCGCCGAGCTTTGAGAGGTGTCGGCGACTCCAGTTCTACTGGGTAGGGGTCCGTCATGGTGTTTGAGACCCATACAGTCGCTCCCGAGGCAACGTAAAATCTCCCGGGAACACCTTAGCCTAGGATAGACATTGACAAAGCCAAAGGCACTGTGAGTTGAAAATTTAATTATTTAACTTTGTAGTGTCTTAACGTTTATGCCAATTGTTTGAATACTCTCCAGTGATATACATTTTGAATTTGGTGATGCAAGTGATATTCTACTAAATGAAATTGTATTAATTCTGTGTAAAGTTAATGTCCGACAAAGGGTATTAAAAGTAAAATATGTGCATTTCCAGGGTTCCCGTAAGACTACCCTCACCGTGGTGAAGTGTCTTTGGATCAGTGGTACCACGCGGGGCTGCCGATTGTGACGGGGAATGCGGGTCTACTTATCCTGACGGGTTGTTGTACAAGATGTAGGATAGCGGGTCAACACTTCATTGGGTTTAGTTATTGATTTTCATTGTATTAAAACGATTAGACTTGGATTGTATTAAAGTAAACTTGGAATGTAAAACTGGGCCGAAGAGTTTGTTCGATGAGCATCCATTACACGAATTAAATGAATTTTATAATTTTTAATAATTCCAATCTGTTTTCACTGTTTTCATTCGTCTGTGTCTTGTGGTCTACTAATATTGGTCTGAGTGGAGTGGCGCAAGGGTCCGCTCTGCGACACATGTCAACACACAGTATCATCGTAGATTTTTTTTGGGGGGGGGGGACACGGCCGGATTAAAAAAACAAAGTTGCATACCCTGAAATAGCACACTATCACTAGAATTAACTGAATGTTGAGTTATACCTCCAGTTCTTTTCAGAACTAATTACTACTCAATTGAGAATTTCACATGGTGTCACCACAATTAGTCTTACTTATCCTCTTCACCATGCAAAGCTACAAGTTTTACCTACTGGAACATATTACATTCAACAGCCAATCAGAGTAACAAAACATGTGGCCATTCCATTATAGAGTTACGTATGCTGTATCAGGATACAACGATATGACATTACCATGTGTTGTCTTCCGGCCGCAAAATCCACAACCTCCGCCTTGGCCGCAGACTCGACGTCCAGGGGTGTGTAGAGCTCAAAGTTACCCAAGGACAGACATTCCTGCTCCAGGCAAGATCTCTTCATATACCAGGTACAAGCTCCGAGAGCACTGACCGCTAACTCACTGCTGTCCTTGGCCGAGTGACCGAGTGTGTCGCTGAGGAGAAAAATTGGCAAAGAATATTCAGTCCAGAGACATGGGATATAACAGGTACAAGCTCCAAGAGCACTGACCGCTAACTCACTGCTGCCCTCGGCCGAGTGACCAAGTGTGTCTACTGAGGAGAAAATGGGCAAAGAATGGTCAGTCCAGAGATACGTGTCTCATATTTCTTGTAGTTAAACAACAAGAACTGCAATCAGTACAGCAGAATGCCGCTATAACATGTATAACTAACATCATGAGGACTATAGTCCTGGGACGGTTAACCAACCGAAACTGCACTAACCATTTAGAAATTTGCTAACCAGCTAACCAAAACCAATATTTAAAAAAAAAAAAAAAAAAAAATTGGGAAGAATTTGCCACCCATTGTGTTGTACTAGACTTGTGTCGCACTGGTTATTAAACAATCATTGCGGGAAGTTTATTGATGCTTTTCGGTTGAAAATTTATAACACATTATTCCATTTGCCAACTTGTTTGGCCGTTGGATGCCAACTTTTGGTTAACCGGTTAACCGACCATGAATGTTTTGGTTAAATGTTAAATGGAGTGCCATGGTCGAGCGTGTGTTCTGATGGCTGAATCGTCTGAATGAGGGTTCGAATCCCAGCCGTGACTGGGGTGCTTGTGTCCTTTACCATAATTGCTACTCTCCATCCTTTGAGGGCAGAGTTGGTTGTTGTGTTTGATGAGCCCATATAGGCTGAAATGGCAGCAATTGAGCTGTATACTCCCCAGGGGGCTGAGATGGTTTCAGGAATGATTTATGCGCCTGATGAGCAGGGGTAATAACGTAATGCACCTTGAGCACCAGTCTGGTGGATACATGCACCATATAAGTCCACATTGTTATTATTATTATTACTGAACTAAACAGGTAACGGACCATAGTGTTAACCAGAGGGGTATCTGGGTGTCTTTTTGACACCCTATTTCATCCGTCATATTATATGTAAAAGTATTGTAAGTGAACAATTTGGACACCCCGTTTTGAAATTTTCATCAAATTCGGACACCCTATTTGTAAATGCTGGCTAACCCCTTGCTGAGGACTACACAAAATCTTCTTACCATCTGAAATCATGTCTCGAAGCACGGCTGGCATGTTTCCCTTCTCACCCTCTCCACCATCCTCCCGCTTCTTCTTCCCGTCGTCATCATCAAAATACCTGCTCTCCGACAGCATCTTGAGGATCTTACTTGCATCCAAGAATTCCGTTCCTGCGATGAGCGGCTCTTTGATGATGGAGAGGAGACTGTTGGTCAGCATTTGCTGTATCTTGGAGGAGAGTTTGCCCTTCTCATAGAGGACCTGTCATGAAAAGATAAAGACGTTTCCATCAGCTGTTTTTATTTATTTACTCTCAGATGTGAAAACAAATTCGGGGAGTGATTTTACACTGCAGGACGAAATTCGAAGATTTTCAGTTGGTCGAATGTGATTAAATGGACAATATCGTCACGATCAGAGCCGACTTGCAACAGGGCATGGAATCGGTGTCCTAGTTTAAGATGAACAGTGTCTGAAAATTACTGGCTCATTTATGCAGCAGCAATGGTAATATGACCTTATCATGTGAGGTATTATTTTCAGTCACTGACAAACTAGCACTCCGATTCCATGCCCTGTTGATCCTGACGATACTGTCCCTTTAAAAGGAAAGACTGCTTTCTTTCTTTGAATCATGATATCCACTATACAAAAACCCCAACCCCCTTCAATAACTGGCTAGACACACTGTGCAATGCAACAACATCCATCAGTTGTCCAAGTGTGAAGCTGCCCTAACCCCCTTCAATAACTGGCTAGACACCCTGCTCAACGCAACGACATCCATCAGTTGTCCAAGTGTGAAGCTGCCCTAACCCCTTCAGTAACTGGCTAGACACCCTGCTCAACGCAACGACATCCATCAGTTGTCCAAGTGTGAAACATGCTCACTTCACAAAAGATTTGTTGCATTCTGTTGTGCAAAAATCCTTGTATAAATTATGCCTAAATCGTAGTGGTTGGTATCTCTGTAAACTTACGTGGGCTGGAGTGTAGTGAGCAATGAGTGTCCGGAAGCAAGAGCAGTGACGATCATCTGTGAACTGTCCAAGCTGAAACAACGACAAAACAGACAAAACATATTTTAGGGAGGAGGGCAAAATACGTGGTACAGCCAATCCTTTGAGAAGCCTGGCCAGGCCCAGGCTTTGCCCAGGCCTACTGGCCTATATAACCCCTAGCTGAGCACAAAACCCTTTACTAATGAATAGATAAGTAAGACTAATTGAGGCGACACCATGTGGAATATCGATTGAGTAGTAATTAGTTCTGAAAAGAACTGGGGGTACAACTCTCCTGAGGACGATCAGAGCATACTGATTGAAACGTCGAGTTGTACCCCCAGTGCTTTTCAGAACTAATTACTACTCAATCGAGATTCGACATGGTGTCACCGCAATTAGTCTTACTTATCATCCTCACCATGCAAAGCTACAAGATTTACCTACAATGTAATGAATAGATCTCAAATAGCTCTTATTGTTAATGCAGACTTGACTGATGCCTCAGCTGTCTTTTGTTCACAACTGCAGCCATTATAATGAGCTCTACTTGGCCTGGCTAGGCCCTCCAGAAGTCCAGGTTAGGTTGATTGGCAGGTACTGTATTGTTACAGGATTAGGACTCGCAAAAGTCACGGGTGTGATTGGGCAGTTTTGAAAAATCCATCCCAAATCCACCAAAATCCTCTTTGCTAAAGTGAAGGATTTTGAAGGATTGAGGTTACATGCTACATGCTCTTTAGTAGTATGTTAGATAGCGGTTCTGCGCCACCTACCTAAAAGTGGGCGTGGTTAACACTAAAAGAGGGCCACCTACCTAAAAGTGGGCGTGGTCACCAACGCTCGTAAAGAGTGTGACGTCATCCAAACAATTTAATGACGTCACGCTGGGTAGCCACCGCACAAAACCGGCGGTTTTACCTCATACTTATAAAATTGAGAAATCTAAACGAGAAAAAACGAAAAATTATTATCTCGTTTAATAATAAAACGAGTATGGAATCGAGAGAAGTTCTTTGCGAATGGCTTTTAGTAGGCAAAACGTCCAAGTGTTGCATACTTAGCTCACCCAATACCGTATATTGCGGATTACATAAATGGAGACTTGGATGTGGAAAAAGTTTACCGGTTGCGTGTCGTAGATGTAAAAAGGGCACAAAAGCAAAGGCGGGTTTGCGCACGAAATGCGCGAAAATATTAAACATAGCGAGTTACAAGCGCGCGAGAGGAAAAGCTATACGTTCGTTTAATTTAGTAATGGCAGAGTTGGTAAAAAAGACGAAAAAAGTTTTGTAGAGTAATATTAATATGAACGAACTATTACGAACGCGTATACTCGATCTCATTGAATATACAAGATCTTTTTGTACGAATTCGTACGATTTAATATTGTTGGAATGTTATATTAGAAACATTCCCCCACAACGATTGATTATACTCGTGCGGGAAAAATTAGTTCCGGCGTCAGAGTTAATTAAATCTAGAGATTTAGCGAGTATAAAAGAGTATTTAACGCAACTCGCTTTAGATACGTATTACATCGATTTGTATTATAACGAGTTGCAGAGTATAAATGAAACGAATAAAGAAACTATTTTTTTACATTTAGAAAAAATTATAAACATTGTATCGATTCTAAAAATTTAAATTGTACGGCGGTGGCCTACACGTTGTTACTCGCTCCGCTACTCGCGAAGCGAGATTTTGATTACGCTCCGCGTCGGTGTAATATAATTTATTTAAGCTCAAAAGTTTTTCTATAAGAATTTTTTTTCTGCACTCGCATCGGCGGTTTTAACCTCTATTTTCTCGCTACTAGTACTCGCGAGTACATTACGGATTTTTTCTTTCATTTTGTAATATTTATCTCGCTCTTCGCATACGAGCACAAATTCTTCTTGACTGATGTAACCGTCTTCGATGGCTTTATTACTAACGTGGTTTTCGATCGTGTTGAGTTTACTCGTTGCTAAAATTCGTATTTCGTCGTGTTTTTTAGCTTTTTTATACAATTTATTTTTCACGTATCTGAGAGCGAACGCTCCTCCGCCCAACCCCAAAGCTAAACCTTCTAAAGCGTATCCCACGGGCGACGATACGACCGTGGCGATACTGGCTATTCTGATGGCTCCCGCTCCCATACACCCCAATTCAGCCATTGTTTCCGCGACGTTACAAGCATTGATAATTTTATTATATTTTTTATATACGGCTTCGCGTTCGTTTATTTCGATTCGTAATTCTTTTTGAATATCGTCGATTTTTTGCAATCGAAATGTTTTAGCGCGCTCCGCGTCGGAGTCGTTCGTTAAAACCGTTAAATTCGGATAAAGCACGTTCGTTGATTCGCTCATTGTTTTTTATTAATAGAAAAAGATTTTAATTTAACGGAATATTATTAATTTTCATATCGTAACAGATTCCTGTATCTAGAGAGCCGAAAACAACAAATTGAGCAAAGATTTTATTACCGACCGTTATCGGTTCCGTTTTACCAAAACTTACGGAAGCGCGTTCTATCTCCAAGCAAAGACCGCATTCTAAAAGCTTTATGTGCTCGTCGAAATAAACCAAACTTAAATCTTCTGCAAAAAAATATGATACGTTCGGGTTGATCGTGCGTTTTAAAACGTACGATCGTGAGTTAACGTTAGTAGTTATTTTTACCCAAGTTGCAACATCGGTTATAGGTATAGAGGCATAAAAACCCAAACTCCTTCGTCTAAACCACATCAACGTAATTAAATTTTCATACGTGTATAATATTTCGTCTTCTTCAAAATTATTTATATGTCCACTTTTTTCGATAGTGTGAGGTTGGTTAGTTTTACCGGATGCGCTAGCAACATCGTTACTATCGCTTCGACTGGGTCCGTAAATACTCGCCATATTTATTATAGTATTAATTTTAAAACAACGGTAAACTTTTAATTTTAATATTGAAACAGATTTTTGAATTTAGCGAACCGAAAAAACTCGCTTCAACAAAAACTTTTCGAACGTTTCGCATTTTAAAACACATTTCATATTTTAAATGTTGAATTTCATGATCGAGAAAATGAAATTTTACATCTCGTTGTGGAGAAGGAATATAATAAATGTTGGGAGCGTAATTACGCGTCGCTGAATGCGTAAAGCTCAAAACTATTAGTTTTTATAAACTGCGTAAAAATACTGCAGTACGTCGGCGCGACCGTAAACGAGAAAAAGGGTTGTTTAAACGTATCGTGCCATCCGAGAATAACGTTAAATTTTTCAATTAAAACTACTCTTTGTAAAATTTCATCTCTGTTTAGATATCCGTGATGTTCGTAAATTTCGCTAGTCAATATCGGTAAAATTTCGTCGCTAGCTGCAGCGGTAGCGGCAACGACGCTCGTGCGACGAGGTCCGTAAATGCTCGCCATTTATTTATAGTATTTCTAGATTTAAAATAATGGGAAAACCGTGATTATGTATATCTCTGCTTTTACTATCTCTTACTCGAAAAGTCAACTCGTTAAAAGTGCTGACTCGTAATTTTTTCATCAACGGATTTTTATATTCCACGTACATGCTTTCGCCGAACGACACGTCTTGCAAAGGAAAAGCGTTTACCGTTGAAATAATTATCGGTCGTAGAAATTTGATCGCAATGAATGTATAAAATTTTAAAAAGTTGCACGTCGATTTTGTTGTTGTATTCTCCCGTGGTTAGAAATTCGTTGTGAAACCCCAGTAAATTAGCTAACCCGCTAGTAAATTTAATGGACTTGTTCGCTTGAGTTATTTTTAACAAAAAGACGCCCGTTGTTTTATCGATAGTAAATTTTATCCAAGGCGCGCTTTTTAATATAATGTCGATAATTTCGTTAATGTTGTAAAGCCCGGGTTCGATAAACGTTACAACGTCCGACTCGCCCATCGTGCGAACAAGTATTCTTTCTTTTTTACGCACGTTGTAATATCCCACCCAAACGTTTACGCTGTGTAATATAATCGAGAGATCATTTTGCCGATTATCGATAACGTTATCTAATTTAACCGATCCGCCTTCTTTACCGATTTCGATTTCAAAAGTGTGATACATTTTATTATTAAAAAGTTATAATTTTATTATAATAAAATGGCGTTTACATTAGCATTCGAGAGTAATTTTACGTACCCATACAAGCAATCTGGAAATTTTAAACAACCTCTCGATTTTAACGCTAGCGATTTAACGAGTATAAATATTTACATAAACAAGAACGAGTTTTTTACCGTGCATTTTAACAATGTTTTCAGCAACTACAAGTTGCCTCGCGTTAAAAGCGTCGCAGTCGTCGATGATTGGTATTCTAACCCGCTAAAATTTTATCAAAATCAAATAAATTTTGCGACGTACTGCACTATGACGAGATGCGGTGTGAGTTATCAACATTTAAATCATTCGAACGCGATGATTCGTAGTTTTTTTAGATTTCACGTATATTATCAAATTAGACGATTGTTAAAAGAAATGAGCTGCCCTACATCGTTTCAAAATTTTTATAACGCGTTTGATAACAATATAGACGTAAGCGCGTACAAAAACTTGAGTAAAGAATTTCACCTTTCGCAAGACTCTGATTGGAAACAACGAGTCGATTTAAATTCAAACGGATTAGGAACGGCTTATTATTACGATAACGGTTACAAAGCGGTACCCAGAAACAACTACGATAAAAGTAGTTTGAACGTTATTTCTACCGAAGTAACTGATTACGATTATTACAAAACCGCGACGAAAATGAGTTTTGGAGATCATCCTTCGACCTATACGATCGCATTTCTTTTACAATCTTCTACCGAGCTCGCTTGGTCAAAATTTATAATCAGCGAGTCTAGAGGTTTTACGGACATTGGTACGCAACGAATAAACGACTCTGTAAGAACGTACGCTTACGCGATATTAGGGGCTCAGGCGCAAGCAAAAAGCTCATTTTTAGCGGGTGGTACCGGTTTAGACACGCAACTTGAATTTATAAATATAGTAAACGCCGAGATTGACTCTCCGGTCGATTTACAATCTAGTATTCAACGATATCAAGATGTTTTACAATACGCTCGCAGTCAATTAAACTTTTGTCTCGGAGAAAATCTATGCATGATGCCTAGCGATATGAATTTACGAATATGCACGTACGCATCATACAACAATAATATATTAATCGCGACCGGTGACTCGTCGTTGGGTTCAAATTTAGATACAAATTCAACGCCCGTTGTTCCTCCTATTCTACCTTTGCAATCAACAACAACACCATTAATCGCTAAACACAAAGACGCCTTTGCTGAAGCTACGCAACACTCTTTAGAAACTACGATAAAAGAAGACTCGCTCGGCAATCATCAAGAAGAAAAAACTGCTTTAATTATTGGTTTTGCGATTTTAGCCGGTGTAGGTGTTATGATTTACGAATTGTTATTTTAACATTTTCTGCGTGTAAGCTAAAACTAATACTCCAACTCCACTTAGCGCTAGCCATAAATGTTCCGCCGTCCACGCGACGACGTTAGATGCCGTTTTAAATAACCAACTTACTATACTACCGATAATAGCCGGTAAAGCGGCTAAAGCTTTCGCACCCAGTTTAGCTAATACATTCGCTAAATTTTTTAATGTTTTTTGTATCCACTCTTTTACGCCGCCGCTAGGCGTTGGTTCGGGCGGTTTTGGAGTTGGTGGAATGGGTTCTGGTGCGGGTTTGGGTGGTTCTGGTGTAGGGGGTAAAACTGAACTTGCAACATTACCGAGCGATTCGATAACAGCGGCGATTATCGCACTAAAAGCCGTTAATATACTAACGATAGTTACACCTTGTTCTCTAAATAAAGTTTTAATTCTTTCACCTAACGTTACATCTCCCATCAACATTTTTTGAAACGTTTCTCTAATTCTATTAATTTGACTACGAAGAATGTTTTCTAATCTCGCTCGTCTTTCATCTTGTTTTTCTAGCAGTTGTTTACGTAGTTTCGCGGTTTCATCTTCATCGTCTCGATCTAGAGCGCTTACGTATTCTTTTTCGAGATTAGATATTTCTTCGTCAAGTTTGCTCAGTTCTGCTAAATTTAATTCAAGATTGCCTCTTATCGTTTGTAAAGCTTTATCGAGCCCCTCTATTTCTCGCAATGGAATGTTTGATTCTGTTTGAGCGTCTTGATCTATCGTAAGATCTATCACCACCATTTCGATAGCTTCTACTTTTTTAGATTTTTCTACAAGTAGTAACGGCGGAGTTGGTAATTTTCTACCGCTACTCGTTTGCTCTTTAAATGGTTTTTCCACTTTTTCTATAACATTTACTATAGCTTTTTCACGTTCATCAAATTTATATAAATCTTTATCGGTTAATCCCGCTTTATTTTTTAAAGTAGATTCCGCGTAAAATCCACCTTTGTGTTTAGATAATAGTATTTCT
This sequence comes from Zoroaster sp. YZ-2022, assembly GCA_029582265.1. Taxonomy (NCBI): domain Eukaryota; kingdom Metazoa; phylum Echinodermata; class Asteroidea; order Forcipulatida; family Zoroasteridae; genus Zoroaster; species Zoroaster sp. YZ-2022. The sequence continues at coordinate 32,075,155 of CM055822.1, forward strand.
TTATTACCTTTTCTAAAATAGAGTGTATTTTTTCCTTCTTCATTTTTGGTATAAACTAAGTATTTGGTTTACCTTTTTTACGCGAAGCATAAAAATCATCGATTACAGATCTAATAAATCTAGTTCTTTGAGAAAAAGTTGGATCACTAAAAGACGTTTCAGCCTCGTTTATTTTCGCCACTTCTTCATCTACTCCATCATCAAACATATCGTCTAAGTCTACATCGTCATCAAGATTTTGTAATAACGGATCCGCTTCCATAAGATCGTGTCCTCCTTGCGCCATTTTATAATTACTTTACATCTTTATTTTAATAATTTATAACTCGCGTAACCGACAATACTCATACCAATCAAAATTAATACAATTTCACGCGGTTTTTGATCTTCGCTAGGAACGTAAAAATCTTTTAGTTGAGGTTCGTCGTATAAATCTTGCGGTAAATTTACTCGCGTATTGAAGATGTTGTAATATTCATTCATAGCATCGTCTATGTTATTAAACGTTCTTTCGGCGCTCGTTTCTTTTTGTATTTTTTCGTTTAAATAATCTAGATATTTTAAACGTTTTTTACTAAATTCGTCTCTGGCTTTCGAAAGTTGCTCTATCGCTAAATCGTGTCTCTCGCGTTCTCGTTCCGCGTCGTTGCCGCGTAAATTACTAAATAAAAAATTGCTACCGACCATCATCGCTATAGATACCATTTTATTTTTAAAAAGATAAAAATTATTATATTTTATAGTAACAAATATGGCTAATACGTACGGAGATGTGCTAGATCCATACAGAAGAATAAGAGAACCTCGAGGCGTAAAAGGTATACGTCAAAAAGTCGTCATTACAAACAATCCGAGCGTCATCACTGAAAATCAATTGTTGACGGTTCGTTTTCCAAATTTAGGAGTAAACGACGTTATCGTTCCGAATACATCGCGATTAGCTTTCAACATAGAACTCGTTAGCGCGGATGATGAAAATAGAACGTTGGTACAAAACATTGGTAGAGCGATCGTAAAACATATAATTATTAAAATGGAAGGAAATGAAATATTTAGTTTGGACGACGCGGATGTATTCAATTGTTGTAAAGACGAATGGTTGACCAAAGATCAACGAGAAAATTTAAACGCGACTAAAATAAGAATAGACGCCGCTGATAAAGATGTCAATGCCAACGACGGAAAAGATAAAGCCATCGCGGATACGTTTAAAAATAGATATTGCATTCCGCTGGATTTTGAATTGTTGACCGACCATCAACCCTACTATCAATCGGGCATAGGAGATCGATTGACTTACGAACTCGTGTTTAATAAATTTAGTAAAGTGATTAAAACCACCGACGATAACGCTAAATATATCATAAGCGGAATCAGTTTAGAATACGAAGTCGTTCATATGCCGGAACTCGCTCGAACGATTAGAAATCAATACAGCAATAGAACGAGTATATTGTTTGATCGCGTACTGAGACAGAGCGTGACGGTGTTAAACAAAAGCGATACGACGTGGAATATAAATTTAAATACTCCAGCAAAAAGTATGAAAGGAATATTGTTTTTGTTTAAAGAACCCAACGTACAAGAATGCAACAAGTTTTATAATCCGAAAATCGATAAAGTTTCGATCACGATCGAAGGCGTTCCCAATCAACTCTACGCGCACGGAATGCGAAGGTATCAACATTGAGAAGAAATTTCAAAATATTTCGGCGATTCGAGAAAACAACAAGCTATTCAAGTCGTGCAAGCGTTAGAATTGGCTCACGTTAAACAAGCGCAGTTTTATTTAAATCGATACGGTTTATTTTTAGATTTGAGAACTAGCACCGACAATAAATTACACGGAAGCGGAAGACGAGTACAAAACTTATCCGAAGGAATTACTATTCAAATAGAAAAAGAAGCGGAAGCTGCGGGTGTACTAAACATGTATACTTTTATTATCATGGACGCGCAACTAAACATAAGAAACTCGCGTTTTGAATCAGTCGATTATTAAAATTAGTGACTATTATAAAAGAAAATGTTACCCAAATATCCACACGCCGCGTTAATTTGCGGACAAACGGGATGCGGAAAAACTGAATTTGTTTTAAATTTATTAGAAAAAGAATATTTTAAACATTTTAAAAATATCGTTATATTATGCCCCACCATCAGTGGCGTAGCTATGGGCGGGCCAGGCAGGGCCTAGGCCCGCCCACTTCTTGTCTAGGCCCTGCCATTGCCAAATAAAGAAGCTTTTTGTATAACTTTTTTTTTTAACGATTTATGTTGTTAGCATTCCTCTTCTATGTATGTTTGTGTGATATAGGCTACAGTGCATTTTATTTTATACTGTATACTTTAAAAAGGACAGGGGCTATCATGCTTGTAGGCTACTGTTGCGTTCTTTATGAGCATGGCCTAAGGTGTCTCACAGCACATTTTGGCCTATGATTTAACGAATCAATTTAATGAAGTGAACCTTTTTACTAAATGATTTGTGGCATTATGACTTTCCATGCGTTTCATGGTGTGTATCGTGATCTCAAATCCTTGTAAATATTGTGTGTTAGTGTGTGCGTGTGTGCGTCGGTCGCTGTTCCACCGGCACAAACATAAATCGGCGCCCGTGTATGGATGGATTTATGGATGAATTCTATGGCCCGTCCATTTTTACTCAGGCCCAGCCGAATTTTATTTCTGGCTACGCCACTGCCCACCATCTTCGACAATGACGCGTATAAAAATAGAAAATGGGTTCTAAACGACGATAACGTACACGTTAACGATTTAAATGACATCTCGTTAAACCGAGCTATACAAATTTACAGCGATGCTTTCAAAGGAGAGGAAACGTTGTTTATTATCGACGATTGCAGCGCTAATAAACAGTTGCATTATAAAAAATACGACGAGAATAATAAATGTATGATTACCCAATTGGCTTTTAGCGGTAGACACGTTAAACACAGCTGTTGGATTCTTTCGCAAAAATATAATAGCGTATTGAAAGATTTTAGAGAACAGCTCAAATGGGTGTGTTTATTTTATTGTAAAGATAGAGACTCGTACGAGAATTGTCTTCGAGAAAATGATGTTATTCCGACGGTCGAGCTACGAGATTTAGCGCGCGAGCGACTAAAACGAGTTTTACATCGCAAATTGATTTTAAAAACGGATCAACCTACCGGTTATGAGATACGTGACTCGTAGGTAGAGAGCAATTACTCCATAGGTAGAGAGCAATTACCCATAGGTAGAGAGCGATTACTCGTAGGTAGAGAGCAATTACCCATAGGTCGTTAGCGATTACTCGTAGGTAGAGAGCAATTACTCGTAGGTAGAGAGCAATTACTCGTAGGTAGAGAGCAATTACCCATAGGTCGTTAGCGATTACTCGTAGGTAGAGAGCAATTACTCGTAGGTAGAGAGCAATTACTCGTAGGTAGAGAGCAATTACTCGTAGGTAGAGAGCGATTACTCGTAGGTAGAGAGCGATTACTCCATAGGTAGAGAGCAATTACTCATAGGTAGAGAGCAATTACCCTTAACAATTACTCGTATAAATTATAAAACCCTTTTATAAATGGAACGAAAGTCACCCTTATTATTGGACGCTAACGAAGCCGAGTTAAACGATATATATATTAATAATAATAATAATAATGTGTGGATTTATATAGCACACGTACATGTACATGTATCCACCAACTAAGTGGTGCTCAAGGCGCATTATATTATTATCCCTGCTCATAAGGCTCATAAGGCTCATAAATCATTCCTGAAACCATCTCAGCTCCCTGGGGAGTATACAACTCAATTGCTGCCATTTCTAGCGCATATAGAGCAAACCAACTCTGCCTTCACAGGTACCCATTTAACCCCTGGGTGGAGAGAAGCAATTATGATTAAGTGTCTTGCTCAAGGACACAAGTGTCACAGCCGTGATTCGAACCCACATTATGTTGCTAACACCAGAACTTGAATCCGGTAAGCTAGACCGCTCGGCCACGACACCCCATTATCATTAAAACAAAATCAACGGTTATCTAAAACTAATTATTGGTTTATATATATTTTTAAAAATTGAATGGATTATTCTATAAACGTTTATAATAAATGGAAGAAGTTGCTAAATTGTTGACTGAAAATACACCCATGTTACAATCTACATCTAAAGATGTTAATATAAGCGATGACGCGCTTCTGTTTAAACAAAAGCTACGAGATAAACGTATTTTAGCCGTTGTAGCGGGAGGAGATTCGAAAAAGTTTTTCGGCAAAGAGTATAGCGTTAATGATATTGAGTAATGCCACGGAAGAGCGTGATGCATTACACACGCAATACGAAACCAAATTAGGTCGTGATATAACGCAAAGTTTAGGTAGCGCTATTCTGACGTTATACGTTAAATTATTAGGACTCGGTTTAAATCGCGTTGATTTATACGGTTATAGTTTTGAAATTGATAATGAAGGTAAATTAATTACAGATTTAGAAAAAGATCCATTCATTTCGAGCATGCTTAGTACCGTAGCGTGTGAAATATACTACAAGTACGGTATGTTAGTAGCGCCGCTCAGTGCAACTCTTATTACGGTAAAACATTTAAAAAGAAAAGAAGAATCTTGTATAGATAATAAAAGCGATGGAAACGAATGTGCAACCGCAAGCTGCAGAGACGACACCAGCCGTGCCAATAGAGAATGTACAACCGCAACGGGTAACGAAAACACCGACTAAAAAAGAAAAAAATCCAAACAGAGTCGCGGCCGGTAAAAAACTCGCCGAACTTAATAAAAAGAAAAAACAAGAATTTAAAAAAGGTGCGACTAAAACTTAGCACGCGTTAACGCAAAACGTAGCGTCGCGAGAGTCAACGAGCGAAACAACGAGCAACAACTACTACTATATCGCTATTGCTTTGTTTGTCGGAGGTTTAACCGCTTACTATCTTTTTAGTAAACCCAACGAAAATCAAACTTTAGTTAAACCTACCGTCTCTAACGAAAAGCCAACAACAAATGCTGTTTTTGAAATGGAATAAAGTTTTTTAAAAACTTTTAATTATTATATTTAACTAATATAAACAATGGACATGAAAGGAATCGCCAATGCAGCTTATCACAGCGGTGTTATGACTCTTATAGTCGTTTTATACAGCATGCTCGGTGAAAAAATATTTAAAATGAAACCGGCCGATTTAGGAAAATTGGATATAAAAGATGGGTTAAAACTCACCGCGACGATTGGATTATCTGGTGTGTCGCAAATGTGGTTAGTTCAACAGGGAATTTTACCAAAAAATATTATGAATTCTGAATAAATTATATTTATAAATATTAAAAATGGATGAGAGAAAGCTACAAAACGTTTATTATAGCCCAAAAGGATATTACAAAGGTCTAGATGCAATTAATAAACTAGCTAAAGAAACGAAGGTAAATGTAAAATTAGTTCGACGATGGATAAAAAAGCAAGCGCTGTGGCAAATTTATTTACCCTATCCTAAATATATTCCAAAACCAACCAGTAGTAATAGTACGTTTGAAAAACCTAACGAGGTTCATCAAGCGGATCTATTGTTTCTTCCGCACGATGTTGTTGGTAAAAAGACGTACAAATATGCGTTGACCGTCGTAGACGAAGCCAGTAGATATAAAGAAGCCGAACCGTTAACCGATAAAACAGCTGCGCAAGTCGGTAATGCGTTTGAGAAAATTTATAAACGTTCGTCGTTAACTTGGCCCGCGCGCTTAAAAGTAGATCCTGGAAAAGAATTTATGAGTAGCGTCAACGTGACGATGAGTAAACAACATGTCGTAATACAAAGAAGCGAAGTTGGTAATCATAGAGCTCAGGGTATAGTGGAGCGATTTAATAGAACTTTGAGCGAAAGATTATTTTCGCATCAATACGCACAAGAAATAGCGACCGATACGAGAAACAGAGAATGGGTTAAAAGATTACCGGCGGTCGTAAAAGCATTAAACAACGAGACGACGCGACTAATTAATTTAAAACCTAAAGACGCGATTAAATTACGTAGTGTTGAGCAAAATCCAGCCTCACCAGTTGTTGTAAAGAACGAAAAAATAATCCTAAACAACAGTTTAATTCGGTATTTATACGCACCCGGTGAAGGTGAAAAAGATACGAGACGAAGAGCCACAGATCCTATATGGAGTATAAAAATTTATAAAATATCTAAAACGATAAAAGGTGCTAATCAACCCATCTTGTATTACTTGGACGCGTTACCCGCTCGTAGTTTTGTAAAAGAAGAATTACAAATTATTCCTCGAGATACAGAAAATCCCCCTATCGTTAAACGATCGTAATTGTAATTGTTAAACGTTGATACTATAATGACCGTAAGCGCAAGTATCTATTCCGTTTTCTAAAATATATTTCTTTGTGTCTAAAGGCGATAGCGATATTTTATTTACTCGCGTTGTATATAATCTATGTTTTTCGTGCCTGATAAAACTCATAGGGTGATGTAGAGTATTTTTCAATGATAAAACTTGTTTATAGTTTTCATGTTTAATATCTTGTATTAAACTTGTTTTTTAACGCCTTTAGCTTTTTTTATATTTTCTCCTCGAGATAAAAACAACGAGTACATTTTTGGTCTCAAACAAACAATTTCGGAGATTATATTTCCCGCAGTCTCATCTTTCATTTTACCGATCACTGTTTTATTTTCTTCAGAAAATTGAAAATGACCTCGTTTATAATTACTAAAAATCGTATAAATGTTTGTCTTTTTTCATATCTTTATAAACATCTCGAGTTTTAATTTCCAACAACAAGCTATCCGTATCCGTGTATATCAACGAGCACTCGACGTTGTATTTTACCTTTAAACGATTGTAATAAAAATCGTACATTAAATGTTTCGACAAATCCAGTATGCTCATTCCTATGTAAACTGGGCGGTTGAGAACGAGTTTTGTTTTGTGCATGTGAATCGCTACTAGATCGTTATCGAAAATCCTCGCCTCTGCAAAATTTGGTTTCGCGATGAGCGAACGAATTTGATTTTCCGCTTTTTCGTTTAACCGCTTCAAATTCACGTTAGCACGCGTTTTAAATGCGTTTTCCATAGTTTTTCCAAAAACTGAATTGTTCATGAGTTTGTATAAATCTTTTTCAAAATCGCTCGTCGCGTCTTTTCTGAGTTGTGTGTTTAAATCGATGTACGATTTCATCCAACACGATTCGTCAAATTCTAAAACGCGATGAATTTTAGTTAGCTTCATACCCAGTTGTAAATACAATCATAAATTACGATAATGAAGCACGTAATTGCATTTATCGTACAAATTTGGAACTAATTTTACGACGTTTGGAGCCGGCTTGTCGTTTAATAATGCTCGTTGATAATCGCTCATCCATTCTTTTTTTACTATCAATGACTCTGGCGCGAGTGGAAATGCGTTGTGAGAATCGTGTAATTCTTTGGGATATTGTAAATCGACTTCTAAAATACATCCTTTTTTATTTTTTAATCCTTCGCTCTCGAGTTTGTTGATTTGTTTATTGGTCATCCATTTAAAATTACCCGTAGGTAAAGGTTGACTCATCGCGTAGCCATATAAATTATTACGTAATGTAACTCGATGGTTTAGATTCGTCGTAATCGTCTAAATACGCGTTTGCTTTAGCGTATCGTTTACTCGCCATACACGTTCCTCCGCGCGTACCTTTTTCTATAAATAAATGCATGTCGACGTCTGTGAGCAATTCTAAAGTTTGTTTCGAATGTTTCAATAAAGCGTCCCAACTACGACCCGGACTAGTATAATAATTAGCCGGATCTAAACCGTATTGTTTCGCGCAAGTAGCGCGAAAATTTTCAAATATGTCCGCCAATAAACAAGTATCGGTACGCACGTACAAATCGTGATAATCTCCTAAATTTTTACAATCAAACTCGTTGAAAACATTTTTAGCGTGCTCGTATTGTTCTTTAGTAATGTGTTGGCTGTTTAAACTACTGTAAAAAGATTCTATAAGAGGAAGGCGCATCTCTTTAAATTTTTCAAAACTATCCATGTACTCGTAAGGATAAATACCCTTGCTTTTTAACAGATTAAATTTTTCTAAATCGGGTTCGAACTTGCTAGTAATTGGAAAAGAATCGTTTGATTTAACGAGTTTATCTAGCGAAGCTAATAAAAATTGAGCGCTGTCGATGAATCGTAGTTGCCCGATTGAAAAAGAAATATATTTTTCGATATTGTTTGGAATGCACGTTAGATTTCCCGTCGATTGACTTGCGGCCTGCATAATGAGATGAGAGTCGTAACCTCGCAAATTATGAAAGACGACCGGAATAAAAGTTTTGCTCGGTTTTAAACTCAGTTTTAAATTACAACAATTATGCGTCGCGCCTCTATATTTTCCGGTAACGTGACAATGATCGCGTACATGTACCTTATCGTTATCGTCTTTAAAAAACTTCTTTTCGCATATCCAACACTCGCTAGCAGAGTTGTAATCTTCTACATCTTCTTTAGTCATGTTTAATTTTTGAAAGTTTTTAAATATTTCGTTGATGTTTTCTTCTTCTTTTTCTAATTCGTTTAAAAAATGTTTAGCCGCGTCTTCTCCTCGGCAAACGATGGGTTCGTTAGTTTTACCATCGCAACGAACGACGACGTACGAATAACCGCAAACGACGTGTTCTTGCAGTTTTTCAGTATTAGTATCATTTACACCGTCAATCTTTTTAATAATACTTTCAAAGTCGGCGTATATTACAAAAGGAACTTTCATCTTTTTATGAAAATTTATAAATGTAACCTTATCATTTTTATGCTTTTCCGGCATCACGATTGTCGTCGGTCTGTCGTTAATTCCCTTACACATTTTTACGTGATTTTCGAGATACGCTTCCGTTGAAAAACCCTGTAAACATCGCAAACAAAAATGTTTACGATGCTCGTATTTCGTTTGATCGTAAAGTAATTTATTCACATCTTTTATCCAAACGTAGTGAGATCTAGCTTCCTCGTTAATTAATAATAAATTAATACGATCTAGTTTCGCGGGTTGATTCGCAACCAAAAACGTTTATCGCTATATTGTTTTGTTGTTCTACTCGCTTAATTTGATTAATCGGGGTTGGAGCTTCTATATTATTAAAATTTAAACCGTCCTCTATCGGGTATTTGGACGTTCTTTCCGGATGAATTTTCACGGGTAGAAGAGCGCTGCGCAGCGCCCATCGCAAACAATCGTCGTCTTTGTTTTTTACGTTGATGCACGCTTTTTATTTTTTATATAGTCGCATAGCTCGATATAAGAACCGCCTCTCAAAGGTCGATATTTCGCGATGGTGAGATTCATATCTACGATACGATCTATGATCCATCCAGAACCTTTTTGTGTCCATTTTTCTAAAGCTTCAGCAATTTGTGAAAAAACAGTAACGAGTATATTTTCAATGTCGTCTAAATTCAATAATACAATTTGCTTTTTATTATGAAAATTTGGTTCTGCAAAATCGATCGTGCCGTTTAGGTTTTCTTTACATAATTTAACGCGTATAAATATCATAAACTTGTACGATGTTAATTCTTTCAAGTCTAAATCCAACTTTGTTATAATCTTTAGTTTTACCGCTTCCCAAAATGTTTAAATCTTTTTCTTTGCTATGGTTCAACGGAACTACCATTCTTCGTTCGCGTAACCATCTTCCACCGTCAATCGGAGGTCTAAATTTCAACTCGGTTTCTCTTCCGTGAAACCTTTTAATAGCATCGATGTAATCTTTATTTAACAACCTCCCACTTGCTCCCGCACCTCGTTCTGGTAGATTTATATTTCTAACGTTTATACGCTCTCTCAATTCGGCTAAATTTAATTTATACAATGGCTTTTGTTTTTGCCGTTGTATATACTTTTTTACCGCGTTGTAATAACTACGTTTATCTACTTTATTCTTTCTGTTTTGCACAAGAATTAACCAACGTTCTCGAGCAAACTCTTTCAATTCTGGTAATGTCCATTTCGATAAATATTTTCTCGATTCCATACTAGTTTTATTATTAAACGAGATAATAATTTTTCGTTTTTTCTCGTTTCGATTTCTCAAAGTATGAGGTAAAACCGCCAGTTTTGTGCGGTGGCTACCCAGCGTGACGTCATTAAATTGTTTTGATGACGTCACACTCTTTACGAGCGTTGGTGACCACGCCCACTTTTAGGTAGGTGGCCCTCTTTTAGTGTTAACCACGCCCACTTTTAGGTAGGTGGCGCAGAACCGCTATCTAACATACTACTTCTTTGCTAAAGTGAAGGATTTTGGAGGATTGAGGTTATTAGGCATACAGTACTTGCCTTTCCATGGTACATGTACATCCATGTTTATTGTAGTGATTGCAAGGTCAGTGCTTGGGTCAGTGGACACTGTTTATTGCTCCATGCATGCAGGGAGGGTCCCTGGCCATGTACATGTATCACAGATTAGAAACACATGTGTGCATACATGTCATGTGCTTGCTTTACTACTGAAGGATTTTGGAGGATTCAGGTTATGTGTAGGCAAATGGGCCTAGGGAGTTAGGGTTAATAAATCTTTAAAATCCGGGGGATCACAACATTGCGATTTGTAAAAATCCAGACAAATCACACCCCTGAATATTATACATAACAGCAAAAGAAACGTCACCCCTAAAAATATTTATTATTTTCATTTTATAATTAATATAATTTGTTTAGTGAAGAATATTATGAGTATGTAGTGTAACACGAACACAATGTTGCAAATTTGGTTGACCTCAAAATTCGTCATGCATGACGTCTGAGGACACATAAGCTAAACACGTTCTCATAGGGAGAATGCACGAATTGCAATAAACACAACAGCTTGGTCCTCAATCCAATTGAGCGCGTATGGGACTTCATCGGGAGGGTTGTGTCTGATGCTCCAGCCATTAACAATGGTCAGCAGCTCAGGGCTGCTGTTGACCAGGCCTGGAGAGAAATAAACCCACAGTACATCAGAAATCTTGTACAGTCAATGAGATGTCGAATGCAGGCGGGTCACTCCATGAAGTTGGGGCACAAAGTGTGACATAAGGGTTGAATTTTCAAAATCAATATATTTATATAATTTTACCATTTTTAGTTTCTCCAAATATTCAATTAAGAAAAATCAAAACACATTATTGCTGTTTGTTTCCTGATCATCAGTGATCCTTGTTCAATGAGAGACTGACGCTGGTGAAAATACCTATGCTACATGGACACCTTTGTCATATTTCTTGTGTTTTATTTTGTAAACAGTTCATCATATTCCAACTTTATCCAATGTTTAATAACCATTTCAGGGGAGTGTAATAATAACATAAAACTAACAATACTATTATTGACCAACCTAACAAGACATGACAATTGAGCTTTTTTGACAGTTTTTAACAAAATTTGGCAACAATTACTTGAAATTCTGTTACATGTTCCTCGTTAAAGAAAATGTGAATCATAGAATCCCATCAGTTTGTTAAAAGCATACACTATCATGTTATATAACAATAAAGACTTGCTCAGACTAAAATCGGATATTATGAGTACCTCTTTTTCCAAATACCTATGCTACATGGACACCGTGTCCATGTAGCATAGGTATATAATGTAGAAATCTTTGTCTATTGTCCCCCTTCAAAGAAGTTTTAATCATAGCATCCCATCAGTTTGTTAAAATATACACTAGTCATGTTCTATGGTTATAGAAACTTACTCTGACTAAAATTACACATCTGTGCAAACCATTTTCCCAATACCTATGCTACATGGACACGGTGTCCATGTACAGTAGTGTAGGTATACATTGTTGAAATGTTGTCTAATTGTCCCTCTTTAAAGAAAAGTTTAATCATAGCATCACATCAGTTTGTTAAAACATACTGTACACTAGTCATGTATTGTTATATAATGCTAGACTTATAATCAGACTAAAATTTTGACTTAACCCTTTTTTCCCAAATACCTATGCTACAGGAACACCATGACCATGTCCATGTAGAGTAGATAATTTTTAATTTTTTGTGCAATTGTTTTACAATTATTTTTTAGTTAAAACATGTTTATAATAATAATAGTGGTGTACATTTATAATGCGCCATGTCTGTCATAAATGACTATCTGGAACAATAACTAAAGTAAGATTAATTTAAACTAAAAATCGTTTAGATCTACGAAAAATCCGGACCCGGGAAAACAACTATGACAGTATGAGATGAACTTTGAAATCAGCGATACTTAAAAACTCCAAGTAAATTTTGCACTCAAAATCACCCTTTGTTGCAGTTGAAATTACCACTTGTTTCCGTTCGATTAAGGAGGACAAATGCTACATTCTGTCAACTGTAAAAAAAAAAATTGAAAAACAATGTACCGTAATTTCCGGAATATAAGCCGCGGCTTATACATGTACGTTGATTTTGACATGGTAAAAGTTGCCTGCGGCTTATACGCGGCGGTATGATCTTGAAGAACAAAACACAATGCACAACTAAGCAAAAATCGTTGGTAAACAGACAGAAACAGAAACCTAAAAACCTTTGTTCGTAGCGAAAATGGTCTGGTCATTGTCAGTTTTAGTGAGCGGACCTCGATACACACAGATTTATTCAAAACTTCTGAAAAAACTGTTGCAACGTTTAGCGCCAGCGACATCAGAATCCACTACGTAGATCGTAGTTTATGCCATGCGTGTACCAGAGAGCCAATGGGAAAATTCGTTATATCGTAGTCTATGGAAGGAGCCAATAGGAAAATTCGTTACGCGTGGCAGGCGATGAGTCATCGTTTCGTTGGTTGCCGTTGTAGTGATTACATGTATGTTGTGCAGAAAGCAGGCAACCAGCGGGACTACGTTCGACATTCACGAATGCCGTAAATAGTGATACGGGAACGGAACAATCCTACCTTTTTTCCGGGACACCGACGCTACATTGCGGACACCCCACACACAGTCAATCGTACTGTGCTTATGTAAGCGGTTTTGCCACAGGTATTGGTTCGAACGAGTGCCATGACCTCCCGAGGTCAACCTATGGCCGGTACCATTTCAAAATGGGTGGTGTTTTATTTATGCGGAAGCGTTTTCGTTACCGACGCCACATTTCACTCGCGGACACCCAAATAACAACCGATCGTATATTTCCCAATCGCATGGAAATTTGCAATCACACTTCAAGTTTTTACTTCTCATTGTGATTTATGGATGTTTTTAAAGCCGTGAAACAAGATTCCCCCAATGAAAGTATATGTTTCGAGTCGTGAGCAGTGGGGAATACCGATGCTACGTGTTTATTTTACGCGGACACCCCATGTAGCGTCGGTACGCGTGAATTCACCGATATGGCGTTGAAAATCTGAAATTTTTTAAACTAATATTTTATTATTTATATGCTATTTGAAAATTTAAAAAACAGATAAGCATGGTTTTCTTTGAAAATACGGAGATAAAATTGGAACACTTTGTATGTCACAATTTTTTTTTTTTTAAATGGCACTGGACACGGACAAATTTTCCCTTATCCTCAAAAGCTACTTTTCTATACCAGCTTTCATTATAAAAAAATAATTACCTTGAAACATTTAACACCAACAACTTAAACATGGTTAAATAACTACAAGGTAGCAATGTACCCATGTGTCCCAGGTTCATGGAGTGACCCAGGCCTGTATTGATGCCAGGGGCGACCAAACACGTTATTGTAAGTCCAAGTGGTTTGTTACCTGAACTTGTGATTTTTCCCTCCCTGTGTCACTGACCCATGATAATGACCCTGAAACTCAAGACACATTTATGGCATGAAATGAATCTGTCATACATTCCTCTACACGAAAACATAAAAAATGTATATTTATTATGTTTAATAAAAAAATTTTTTAGGGGTGACGTTTCTTTTGCTGTTATGTATATTATGTCACCACATGAAACAATTTAAAATTAAAAAGTTACGAAAATGCTATCAAAGACATCACAGAATCCCTGGATTTTTTTGTCAAAATAAAGAAAGATGCCTTACAATTCAATTTGTGGACGATTTAACAAAGAAGCTTTTAGAAAGAAGTACCCATCTACAGTTGCTGAATAAAACTACAATTTGAATTTCGGCTCTTGGGGGCGCTATTGTTTATGCCAAGACCCAAAAATATATTGGAACGCGTAGATGGCATTTTGAAGGTGTCAATGGAACTTTCAAATGTGAAAATAAAAATGTTGAAGTTTAGACAAGTTTTAGGTCAAGTGAAATAATGTGAAATGTTCTAATTTGGAAAAAATGTAAAAGAATCCTACACTTAAAAAATGGAACCTTCAGTGGGGGCGCTATTATTATATCATGATTCCATGTATTAGTGCGACCAGTGGGGCTGCTATTATATCACAATTTCCAGGAAGTTCAACTGATAATTTGTTTTTAATTTAATACAACCAGAAATTTTGGATGTTTTGTGGCAGACTTGGAGTTGTTTAATTACTATTTTTTTCTGATTCCGTATTGCTGTATTTTGGATTATTTTCTGTACTAAATATGGACAATCTGTCTGCATCATGCCATTTATAAGTGATAACAATAATCGTTTACTTATGGTCTGTGTCAAAACGTGTACATATTAAAACCCTGTCATCAATTTGTTGAACAACACTGAATATCATGCTTACCATTGCAGTATGATGGACCAGGAATTAGTGATTCATCACCTGAACTCTTAAGAGTTGTTCCTAAATGTTTCTCATCTCGCTGACCTTTAATTTCATTATTTCCAGATCCAGATCTGAGGTAAAAGAATGGAAACATATATTCAAGTTTTATTAAAGAGAAGGTGGGCAGAGATTGGGTTTGGGGTATGGGGGGTTTGGGGTGTGGGAGGGGTGGGGAACAGCGGGTAGTTGGAAACGGTGGCGATTGGGGAGGGCTGGAAATTGAGGGGTTGGGATTGGCAATTGGTATGTGAAGGGTGAGGGAGGGATAGGGGTGGATAACAACCAAGTTTTGCTTGCCATCAACAAAATTACAAATTAGAGTTCAAATTTCATGCAGTTCCCTTGTTTCCACACCTCCAATGTGGATGGGAAATTGTGGTGCAAGGGTTTTAACTATGTAATTCTGAGCACTGCCAATGAAATGAGTAATAATATTATTACTATTAGTCATATGAGCATTGTGCATACACTTTACGTGCTTCACATGCAAAACGTACATTTATGAAAGGTTAAATGCACTTTTACTGATTTACGGAAAATATCAGGAGCAAAACACAAATGCAGGGAAATCTAGCTAGGAGGAAATTTTTCTGTTAATCTCAGGAAATGTAAGTTTGAATAAGTGGAAGTACTGCATGACTATGACTGTGCTATCGATCAACAGAGATCTAACAACATGTGCCCTCAACTGCTCATGCAAGGTGTGAAAATCTCCCCTGACAGAAACATTTGAAAGAAAGAAGTAGCCTGTATTTACACTAAAAGTAAAAAATCCTGAAAAATGGGTAGCCATCCTGGGTGTAGAGGACAAATCTCGCTGGACCTCCTGGACGCTTAATTTTGGAGGATTTACAGACTCTCCACATCCCTGCAAACAAGAAACTAGAGGTTTGTACACAAATACAGGGTACTTCTTTCTTTCAAGAAAATTTTGAGAAAAAAGGGAGATTTGCCAAAAAATCCTGAAATCAGGAAAAATCCTGATAAATCAAAGGCCTAATTAATAGGTATGTGACCAAAAATTTCAAAATAAACATTGTAGCATAATTTTAGTACCATTTGAAAGAGCTCAGAAAATGCATTAAAATGGTATAAATATCTTTGTTATAGGTTAATTGTTAAAAAAGTTATGACGATTTAAATATTTAATTGGCGGGTTTAATTTGGTATTGCTTTATAATAGAAAACAAAGAAAAAGTTGTGACCTTTTCGGGCATTTCTGAACTACAAAGTGTCATAACTTTTTTAATATCCAACAGATTTTAATAAAACTTTCAGTGAAGAAAGCCTTACTAATACACAACATTTTGCAACTGTTTTCACTTCATTCATAGGAACAACAGTTCCTTATTTTTAAATTTTAATTACTAGTGGGCTACTTAAAAAAGTGTGCATTATTCTTTATTTTCAGATGTGTACTACAGGAAATAAAATGAACTTTTGTAACCACAACCAAAGAATTAACATAATTGATTGTGATTTTTTTCCCCCTGAAAGAAAAGTCATAAAAAAGTAAATATCTGCTTTCAGGCATGCAACTCATCATCCCCCCCAAAAGAGGAAAATTATGACAAATTAATATTTTAAGCGCGCATTGCTAAATGCAAAGCCAATATGAATGTTTTTACTTGATGTTTATGATTGGTTTAAATGCTCTACTATGCAATCTGGAGCATTTTAATTGATTTTATTTATGTCTTTGGTGAATTAGATCTTCAATCTCAAAAAAAAAATTAAAAAAATAAATAAATAAATTTGGGGGGGGGGGGCATTTTCCCCCGAAAAAAACACGCGGATCAGAGATTTCATGGGTCTGTAAATTAAATAACTAATAAAAATAAAAATAAATCCATAAATAATGCAAAATGAACAAATAAAACAATAAAATATGAAAGTTAAGCAATACACTGTCAAAAAAAAACACGGCCACCTGTGTTTGTAAACATTGGCATCGGCCAATCACGTTGCCAAAATTGGGTTATGTGACCTCCGAATCGCGTATGCATTTATTTTGAACAGAAAACACACACATCAAAATCCTTCATCGGTGTCTCTAAGGCATAATTTTCATAAATCTTGCCATAAAACAATAGTAGACATTCATAAGTCTCGTTTTAGTATGATTTTAGTGCCAAACGGTGATTTGAAAGGCAGTGACATGAAGCGTTCGGCCAGTGTGAAATCCTGCAATTTTTTACAATTTTTACAATTTTCACCGTTGAAATTTTTTTTTGTGACCCGTCAAAAACAATGTGCGGATGATCTGATTCACTTCAAATTCACCACAGATATAGACAAATATACATAGAAACAAATAATACAAAACAAAAAATATATATCTTCGGGTAATGAATCGATGACTTTGACAGCCTGAAACTTTGATGGATTTTTTTTTTCACTTTTACAAACCGCATTGAAAAAAAATAGAAGACGATGATACAGAGAGATTTATGTGTACTGCGTCATCAATACCTGTGTATTGTGTGTACTCCTAAAATATGGCTACTACACGCAAAATGATGACGCGCCCAACACAGCGGCTGGTCAATGCGCGATCCCGGCCCGTGTGCACGGATTTACAAATTTGATGGCCTGATTGTCACATACCTACATGTACATCAAGACCTTTAATTTGATATAAATATTGAGCATATTGGTTTAGGAATAATTTTTCACCTGAAAACCCTACTCATAGTCATAACAACCCTAACCCTCCAGGGTATTTTGGCTAGAAACCCTGCCAGACACATCAGATTGCATGTTTGTCAAAGTGACTTGGCTGCAGAGTGCAGCAAAGTGCTGTGCATTTTGCTGCGTGTGGCAGTCAAGGGTGTATAGTGTATATCAGTGGTGGGACTACAAAGTACAAGTACATGTAGCTGGTTTGACCTCAATTTCCATCAGTATTGGTTAGTGCCTAGTGGTTGCATTTTGCATCAAAGTGCACCAGACTTTTCCACCTGATGCACTGTGCTGCGTCTGGCAGGGTTAGGGTTAAGGCTCATAAATCATTCCTGAAACCACCTCAGCTCCCTGGGGAGTATACAGCTCAATTGCTCTCATTACAGCGCATACAGGGCTAATCAACCAACTCTGCCCTCACAGGTACCCATTTAACCCCTGGGTGGAGAGAAGCAATTATGGTTAAGTGTCTTGCTCAAGGACACAAGTGTCACGGCCGGGATTCGAACCCACATTCTGCTGCTAACACCAGAACTTGAGTCCGGTAAGCTAGACCGCTCGGCCACGACACTCCACATGTATTAAATAAATGACTGAGGTTGTTAATGGATCAGCAATGACACCTATATGGTGCAGAGGTTCCGTCATGCAGGTAATGTTAACAATGCAGAAATAATGTCGAGTAGGCCCCTAGGCCTATTTATGATTGTTTCGCTTGTGTCCAAAAACACAGTACGCCGGTTAGGAAACCAGTTTGTTTAGTCAAATGATCATTTTTGTGGGCGAGGCCTCCGGCCAAAAAAATATCCCGCTACGCTATATTTGGACATCATTTCATAGCACAATAAAAGAAATTAAAAATGGTGACGCGCGAGGAGACGAGAAAATGGAGATTTTTGGGGGGCATAAAAATAAAGGTAGGGTCCTAAATAAAATATGTGACGAAAATGCCCCTAGGTTTAAAGTCACTTTCGTCAGTCTTACCTGATAATTAATTTCTAGTAACTGTAATTATTTCCGGTGACATTTCCAGTAACTTTAGAGTCTTTATTTTCACTTTTAATGATGTATAAAATCTACTCTTGTGTTGCCCCACCAGTGTGGCACGGACCTGTATCCTTAGCCACACGTTGGTCTCATTGCCGCTAACGGCGGGGTTTTCTAGGAATTTTCTAAATTCCAGGCGCTGAAATTGACGATATTTACAACTATTTTGACAGGCTAGATATGTTCGTTACATGTTGAACTATCTAGGCACCCCCCAAAAATGGTTATTTTACTTACATTTCGTCTCATATAGGGCCCGAAAAAATTACAAGACGATCGGCATTGTGTTTCAACGAGGACGGCCATTTTGAATGTATGAAGATGAGTGAATGGGAAAACAACTTTACGACGGCTGTTTTATGTGTGCACATACTAAAATGTGATATAAAATGTGATATAACTAATATAGGCCTGTGTATAATTAAAATTAAATATTAATAAATAAATAAAACATGCCCAGTTCCTGGATTCAATTATTTACTTTTACTACAATAAGTAGGGCATATATTTACCAGTGTTGTTGACTCGAGTCGCCAATTTTTGTGACTTGCGACTTGACTTGACTTGACTTGGACAAAAATGACTTGGGACCAGTGGCGTAGCTATGGGCGGGCCAGGCAGGGCCTAGGCCCGCCCACTTCTTGTCTAGGCCCTGCCATTGCCAAATAAAGAAGCTTTTTGTATAACCTTTTTTTTAAACGATTTATGTTGTTTGCATTCCTCTTCTATGTATGTTTGTGTGATATAGGCTACAGTGCATTTTATTTTATACTGTATACTTTAAAAGGAACAGGGGCTATCTTGCTTGTAGGCTACTGGTTGGAGGCAACAACCTGTCTATTATTTATTTAAACCATTTAAATTTTGTTTTGTGTAGCGTCACTATAGCGTGTGTTGTAATTGGCTGGTTCAATGGCATTGCCGAATGAAATCGCGTGCGTCATATCACTCAGTTCGGTTATTTTCTAGAACCTACCATACCAGCTGTTTCACTGACGCTAACGTTTGCTAATTTTTACCGCGACCTAGTAGCTTATTCAGCAGCAATGGCGAAAAGACAAATGTCCATTACAGGTTTCTTTAAAAAACCAAGATTGGAGGAAGAGGAACATGTCAAGAAATCTGCTTGTATGCTTTATTTGCGTGTGTGTAACAATATTAGGCTATTTTGAATTAGGTTCCTTGTAGCCTACTGTTGCGTTCTTTATGAGCATGGCCTAAGGTGTCTCACAGCACATTTTGGCCTATGATTTAACGAATCAATTTAATGAAGTGAACCTTTTTACTAAATGATTTGTGGCATTATGACTTTCCATGCATTTCATGGTGTGTATCGTGATCTCCAATCCTTGTAAATATTGTGTGTCAGTGTGTGCGTGTGTGCGTCGGTCGCTGTTCCACCGGCACAAACATAAATCGGTGCCCGTGTATGGATGGATTTATGGATGAATTCTATGGCCCGTCCATTTTTACTCAGGCCCAGCCGAATCTTTATTTCTGGCTACGCCACTGCTTGGGACTTGACTTGACTTGGACAAAAATGACTTGTGACTTGACTTGACTTGAGTAAATTTGACTTGACGACATTGCACGTCATCATGTATTTTAGGTTGTTTTATTACATGTATTTTTCTGGTCAATCCGGCCACGGCAGCCGGGAAAAAAATGCCGTCGCGAATTTTATATCTATACGTAATACATAATAATAGTGTATACTGTACACGTACAGTATGTGCCTTGTACTGTAAAGTGTACGCTACATGTCTAGTCTTCAACACAATCCGTCGTAGTGGAAGAAGTGGGCTATTACTGGTAAAGGCATTGCATTAATATTCAAAATAATTTATACAAACGGCTGGAACGAGGTTATAGCGACATTGTTAATTGTATTAAGAATTTGTAAAGTGTTGAAAACATTATCGCAAATTTTTCGTAAAACAAAACCGAATAGCTATTTTGACTCAAATTATGTTTATTATGTGTGTAATCATTAAAGGGTACATGTGGGTTTTTTAAATGTTTTACTCCGTAAAAAGGGAATTTTAAAATATTTTACGAACGTAATTTTTTAATTCTCCTTACATCACCTATGCAAGCGTTGTCAGAGTTGTCAACACAGAATCAGTAAGGATTTCATGCACAACGTTGTAATGCACTGGAGTCCGTGATTTTAACAAATGTATTGTTTGTGACAATTAACAGCAACCGAATAACTAAGAAGCAGCAATTACTAGTTTTTGGGGCGTATACAAAATTTATCTTCTTCCAAATTACCAAATTCCGAGGCCCATATACATGTAAGAGTGTAAATTACCATCCGTCGGTTTCCGTCCTGGGATAAAAATTACTTGTCCCGCGTGTAACAGCTTCAACCGTCTGCAAATTTTCGTACAAATATTGAAATGAACCACTCTAAATACATGTTACCTACGCTAGATTGATAATTTTCAGATTAAACAAAATTAAAACCTCAATCGCTTCTTTCTATACTTTCCACACAACCCCCATAATTTCTGGACCGAATTGATGAAAAACTACCTGGTTCCCTGTTTTGTAAATAACATTGAATTCAGATGCGGACACCAACAAAAACAATGACGCACTACACAATTTGTGAAGCGTTAACGTCATACTTGGATTTGTTTGTGAGTTTCTGGTCTTCAATAGTCATTTATTTACCTCCCATCATGTTACCACTTGTTTTTCATTTATTTTATTCAATCAGCAACTTATATTAATGAAGTAAAATACGCCTAAACATCTTCAATAAAGTGTCAATCTTTAGGCCCTACACTGTACATTTGAGCCTATCGTTTCACCATACATTTCCTTCACTTGTACATGTACTATACACGGTACACGTGTGTGCGTTTGTATAGTTTTCTAGAAAATATTGCCCGATGATTACAGCGAGGTTTCATGCTAATTCGAGATAAATGTGTCAATTATGTATATCCTATAAACAACAAATGACAAACACTGGATTTATTCTCACTGCCAAGATAGGGAACATGACAAACAGAACATTATTATAGGCAAAAAAAAAAAAAAAAAAAGTCTCCGGTTTCTGGTGATCTCCGTGCGCGTGGCCTCAGCTAGACCTGCACGTCGGCATTTTATTTTATTATTTTTTGCTATGAAACGATGTCCAATCGCAGCCACACTTTTTCACATAGGGGTATAAACGTTTGGCTGATTTGTGAGTCCTCTCTTAGCCACCATACTTTGTATAATGGGAAATTTGGTCCCCGCCTATACATGTGAAAAAAAATTTAAACAAAACAAAACAAACAAAAAACAAAATCGCGTCACCGCACCAATTTTGAAACTGGAGACTTTTTTAGCCTTATTCTGGACGATAAATGACTTGTGACTTGACTTGACTTGAGAAAATTTTACTTGACTTGAGAACATTTGACTTGTGACTTGACTTGACTTGAGAAAAAATGACTTGGTTACAACACTGATATTTACCATATATCGCAGAACCCGCTGCTATATAGGATTCTAGCCAGCCAATCACCATCGGGCAAGTTCGGTGGTCGAGAGATTAAGACGTCTGCCCTAGTAAGCAGGATGTTGCGGGTTCGAATCCCGCCCGAGTCCTGCCTGTGTAGTTTTTCCACTGAGACTCGGAAAGCACTGAGTATAATTACAGTGCTATACACATGATGGTGTTTGGGCAAAATTAAATCAATTGTATATTTACCTTATTAATTTTATTTTGTTTGTGTCCACAATATAATTCAGCAAAAGAAAAATGTTTAAAACACCGTTCATTGACAGGCAATAATGATCGAATCAATGAAGTATTTCATGTTTGAGGATATCGCTGATACTAGATAGCATATTGTTGTTTAACAAAATAATAATAGTAATAATATTATCAGTATTATTGATAATGATGGATGGCCAAAATGTTAATAATTGGGCCCATTCCCTGTAGCCCAGGAATTTTATTAAGAAATTCACGCCCCCAAATAGACCCAAACCCCGCTTGAACCATCTTTGCAATTTGTCTGTGCACACATAAAACAGCCGTCGTAAAGTTGTTTTCCCATTCACACACTCTTCATTCAAAATGGCCGTCCTCGTTGAAACACAATGCCGATCGTCTTGTAATCTTTTTGGGCCTATATGAGACGAAATGTAAGTAAAATAACCATTTTTTGGGGGGGCGCCTAGATAGTTCAACATCTAAGGAACGCATCTAGCCTGTCAAAATAGTTGCAAATATCGTCAATTTCAGTGCCTGGAATTTAGAAAATTCCTAGAAAACCCCGCCGTTAGCGGCAATGAGACCAACGTGTGGCTAAGGATACAGGTCCGTGCCACACTGGTGGGGCTACTCTTGTGTAACTGTTATTTTTATTCACGTGTATTCTGTCACATACATGTACACACACGTCATGCATGTAAACACAACCGTACTAATCCAATATGGCGTCTCAGAAAGTACTGTGATGGGTGAAATGTTTGAGCAGGAAAACTTAAATCTTTAGCACTGGAAAATTCTATTTTTTTATGCTCTGCAAGGTTTTGTTCTTTTGATGTTTATTGGAATGAAACTTTTTGGATGTTAAAATTAAGTAGAAAAACGATAGAGATTATCGTCTGCTCAGCTCAGTGTTGAGAAAAGTCATAAATATTCATGAGATGATGTCATTTACTACGTGTCAATGAAAATGAGCTTTGTTTTCGTTCATTCTGGAACTCAATTTATGGAATTATTTAGAGGATAGTATTACTTAATTAATTCATTCTTTCATTTAATGGAAAGGATAATTTACATAGGATATTTCAGCTCTTTTATTCGGAATCAAACTGTATAAATATATTATTCTGATCTGTTTTGTAGTAGTTATGTGTGAACTAATTTTGCTCCCACCGAAATTTAGGGGCGTGGCTTAATTACAAGGCGCGAGAACTTTCTGTGTGCGTATGGCGCGCAGTTCAAAAGTATAAATAGGACAAATTTCAGAGTGAGATCACCCTGACCCAGATCATTCTTCGAGCTTGACTTATCCGTATTGCTGATCTCTGAATATAATTAGAAATTTAATACAAACTAGAAATTCAGAGTTTGTGCACAAACTCGAGGTGTTCGGAAGTGACGGTAATTGATGTCCTCATCAATTGGGATCATTGTTAAAATGTGACTTAAGATTGTTTTCAAAAGTTGCCTTACTCATTTCAAAGAAATAGCTTTTCGGTATTGGCTTTTTCAACAGCCCTTTCCATTCGTACAAAAATGACACTGCAGTATTAAGTTAATACGATCTATGGTTTTAGGAATATTGTAGCGCATCCGTTATTGGCTTAACCCTTTGAGTCCCATTGTCTTTGTACACAATTACCCTCATTATCCCACATACTTTCTTTAAAACAAAACAATTTGTATGTTTATGTTTGAAAAATCATTAAAAAAATGCCCTTTATTTTCCAACAATATATGAACACATTGTTTACCAAATGATTGTCAATAATTTCCTGACCATTTTTTGACCTCAGTGACCTTGATGACCTCTGACTTCCTGTTAAACCGGAAGTTGTACAATATAATAAGTTTCTGTCTATTTAGGTGTTCGAGCTACAGCGCGAGCACCTATTGTTTTTGTTCGTTTTTTTTTTCGTTTTTTTTCTTCTCCTTCTTCTTCTTCTTCTTCTTCTTCTTTTCCGGATCGATTGTCTACAAAAAAACACATACTTGCACACTTCATATGAACTTGAAACTTGGCATATACTTAGAACATAACACGTAGATGAAACATAATTTGTGACGTCATTAATATTAGGTCATCAGATATCGATCAATTACGATAAAGAATTCTTTATAAGTTAAAACATTTCGGACACGTTGAAAATCAAAGTCTACACGGCTGTTTCAACGCTAAAAGTCGCCCTCTGTTGGTGAATCTAAATCAGCTCTGGTCGTGCTCATTATGTATGCATGTTGGGAATTGAGCGACGCTCGGAAATGCAATTGACTCGGCTATCGTGACCCCTGAAAAATTGTGTTTCTGATCAATTCGTTTCATGCAACATGTATTATGTGATTGACTAAAATCCTTTAGGTTCTTTTTATGTCAGCATAATCTATTTATTCTGAAAAGAGGTAAATTCACAGTTTTGCACTATTGTACAAAATAGAAAACAGTCCGGCCAATGGCGTGATCGGAACGCTAATATGGATTGTCGCCCTCTATCGGCAGAAACGATTGTCTACAAAAACACATACTTGCAAACTTCACATGAACTTAAACTTGGCATATACTTAAAACTTAACACGTAGAAGAAACATAATTTGTGACGTCATGATTAGGTCATCAGATATCGAATTACAATAAATCAAAGTTTAATATTTAAAAAAATCATATCTCAACAACCACAAGAGTTAAATTCACAATTTATGTACCGTTGTACAGACCGTTAATTGTCAAAGATTATTTACAAAAGATGACCCCAATTTGACCTTACTTCCTGTCCAAACCGGAAGTCAAAGTTTAATATTTAAAAAAATCATCTCAACAACCACAAGAGGTAAATTCACAATTTTTGTACCATTGTACAGATCTCTAATTGTCAAAAAATATTTACAAAAAAATGACCCCAATTTGACCTTACTTCCTGTCCAAACCGGTAGTCAAAGTTTAATATTTAAAAAAAAATCATATCTCAACAACCACAACAGGTAAATTGACATTTTTTGCACCATTGTATAGATTGTTAATTGTCAAAAAATATTTACACAAAGGTGACCCCAATTTGACCTTACTTCCTCTCCAAACTGGCAGTCAAAGTTTAATACTTAAAGGCACCTGGCACTGGTATTTTGTCCAAATGTAGCTTTTGTCATAAATATATACATTTTTATGAGTGGAATGTGAATAAACAAGTAACTAAGGTTACAGAAATAGTGGTTTTATTGTATTTACGACTTTAGAATAGGCCACCCCTTTACATTGACACATGGTGGCGCTGTTAAGTGGACGTCATTCGAGGCGGGGATATTTGAAGAGAAAATGTGTAGTCTGGCCCCATACATGCCTGGGTACCTGATCGGTACGATGCGCCACCGAATCCGAGTAATCAATCCGAGAGTACGACAATGAGAAACCTCAATCAAGCTCTCAAACCATTTCCATATTTTAAATGAATAAAAAGCAATATGAAGAATTATATATGATCACTACCGTACTACTAGTCATGCTAGTGCAAAGAAAGCTTAATCAATTCAGTCCGGGAAAACTCAACACGGCAACGTTGCTATATACACGGCAACCTTGAGTTGCTGAATACGGCAACGTTCATTATACGGCAACGTTAAGGTTGCCGCACCTCTTTCATTCAAACGCCAAAAGGGAAACGAAATATGCAAAATTGGAATAGTGAAAACCATAAAAATATGTTCTTTGGTTCCTTACCCAAATTCCTATCTGCACATCAAAAAGTTATCTGTGCATTTTCTGCAAATGACCGCTTAAAACCAACACTCTAGCCCATCCGACGATTAACGCCGACTCCATTTTTTTGACGGTAAGAATACATCCTCAATCAAGATTATTATTTTACGCATGGTTCATGAAACAAAACTTTAAACATGGTTGTTCTCAAAATATAATAATTAAATTAAACAAATAACATTATTTATGTTAATATGAGTAAACACCTATTTTATTGGAAATTATCAACGTCTTTCTTCAAGGAAAAGCTCTGGAAGCTGAAACTAAAATCGACAACATTTATACAAACAAAACTCAATTATTGGATAAAATAGAAGTAAAAGAAGATATTTTGCATTTATACATTGTGATTAAAGCCAGCACCTTTGACAATGATAAATAGCCTTGAAGCTGACGTTGAAAGTGAGAAACCGACAACGTAAAACAAGGCCCAAGGGGAAGCATGCAAGTTTTCACGATATAGGTGCAGTAATGCCGCTTAGTGCTACCAAACCTGCATAGCGTCACTGCATAGCGCTGAAAACGACGCCGGACAGGACCACTTTGCCCTCGTTATCCTGACTTTCGCTGCCCATAACCGCCTATATTTGGGATCAGCTGGAAACAGATGCAGGCTGACCCCATCTTTAGTTGTTTTGTTGCATGCAGCAGCACAATACCCGGTCGGCATTGCTGGGAAAATGCCGGAAAATGCCTTTTTTATAACAAACCAAACCACACGGTGTAAACACAGGCAATTCTCGAGGGCTGAGGGGTCGATGTTCCATCAGCGGCGAATCCTTCCTCGAATGACGTCACAAAAAGGGATGGGCGGAGTCACCCTTCAAACAACTTCATATTGTTTTTAAACATATAAATCCTGACAAATAATCACTCAAACAATTTGTTTATTGTTAATACACATATACTTTATTGTTTAAATCAATAAAAAACCTATTGCCAGGTGCCTTTAAAAAAAAATCATATTTCAACAACCACAAGAGGTAAATTCACAATTTTTGCACCATTGTACAGATCGTTAATTGTCAAAACAATTTTACACAAAGGTGACCCCAATTTGACCTTTACTTCCTGTCCAAACCGGAAGTCAAAGTTTAATATTTAAAACAAAATCTTCCACAAGAGGTAAATTCACAATTTTGCACCATTGTACAGATCATTAATTGTCACAAAATATTTAAACAAAGTTGACCCCAATTTAACCTTTACACCCTCCCGAACACCTAGAGTTTGTGTCAAGACAAACTCTGAATCTCTAGTTTATTGTTTTTTTTTTATTCTGGGATGATCTAAAAAGGAATATATACATATACATTAAAAAAATAATAAATGGCTTGACTGGAAAATGAAGATCACAAAATGCCTCAATGTACATAACTAGAATTATTATAAGCATTAGCCTTCATACATGTAAACATGAACAACAAACTTTACATCTATGGCGGCCGCCATATTGAATGTTTGTTTACTTTTGCTTTGATTACAACTACTTTTATCTGCACGTCTTCGTGATTTTTGTTTGATAAGATTCCTCCCAAATGTTTATTTGTTTTTAATTTTTATAATTTCCAAAGGTAACTGCACTCAAATGTAAACCTTATAGTGCCAAAGACTATGTACAAGTAGGAGGAGAGGATGTAAATCAATGGGAATAAGTGCATTCTTTACACAAATATAAACGTTAACGTTACGTTACAAACTTACATGCATCATCAGTACAGACATGAAAAATCGTAAAATATCACGATAAAAACACCCCAAAAATTATAATTTCTTCAAATCAATAATTTATCTACACTCCTGAGTAATCAATTTTATCTTTGCGAAACCTACATGTGTCAGAAAAGGACAACAATCAAGAGGAAAACGCCAAATTCTGGAAGGAAATCTCAGCGCGCGTAGGGCATTCCGTCATTCGGCTGACGAGGCATCCATCTTGCACACAAAACCGCCTGAAAATCCCGGATGCTAGCGGCAAACAATCTCAACAAATATATCAAAAGAGGGCGCAAATCATCAGGTCCATACAGCTGTATTGTTTAGTTCACAGCGCTTATGGTACCAGCGCAGTGGACGCAAAGTACAGCGATCACAAGAACCCGGGAATATCCCGGAGTGGGACCCTGAGGAAGTGTAACGTGACCCGGATATCCCGGTGCGGACTGAAAGGGTTAAACGCCCAAGCACACATCTATAAAATATATTTTATCCTGCAAGAGCTTTAGCCTGTGAAACCGCAAACGTCCCCGTGAAGACCGCCAGCTGTTTTCCAGTAGATAACGATCTCAGTCTCTGCGATTTGTAAACCGCAAACGTCCCCATGAAGACGGCCAGCTGTTTTCCAGTAGATAACGATCTCAGTCTCTGCGGTTTGTAAACATTTGGCCCCAGAACCACGAGTGTCTGGTGTGTGTTAAGTCAATGGGATTTTGGCCCAGAAAAGGAATTTTGAAGAAAAAAAAACAAATCAAAACTTTGACCTTCCGGTACGACCGGAAGCAAATGTCAGACGATTTTGACGTTAACTTTTCAAATGTTGCCTAAGCCTTGATCTATCAGATCCCAGATTATGAACATCATAGCTTTAGTATATTTTGATATACAGTCGATAGCAAATGGTCATATTTGATACCTGATGACGTCATCATGACGTAACAACTTCTGACGTAACAACTTCTAGATTCATCTACATGATAAGGTCTTTATATGTGTGAAGTTTCAAATATGTGTGAAGTTTCAAGGTTGTGTGAAATTGTTAACTTGCACTTTCGATGTAGAGAAGAGTTAAGGAGAAGAAGAAGGAGAAGTAAAAAAAACAACAACAAAAAACGGAACAATTACAATAGTTGTTCACGCTGTAGCTCGAACACCTAATTAATTATCGTTGGATCGCCTAGCCTGAGTGAGATAAATACAGGTATGTGGAGTTCTGTTTCTAAACTTTGAGAAGAGAAACATTGTAGATTTTTGTGAATAATTATAGTAATTATTCACCGAATTTATTTGGCATTTTATGAGATGTAAATTTGGAGGAGCAGTGGAGCCACAAAATTATTGGGAGCTGTATAGTAACTTTCGAGGAGCTCCGGAGCTAGATTAATCATTGGGGAGCTATATTGCAACTCAGATGAGTTTTGGAGTTAGATTAATTATTAGGGAGCTGTAGATTAACTTGGAGGAGCTGTGGAGCTACACTGTAAAAAAAAAAAATGCCTGTAAAAATTACAGTATTAGGGCAACTCAGCTGCCAGTAACTTACTGTAAAATTTTACATTAATAACTGTAAATAAACTGTAAAAATTACAGTAACTTACTGGCAGCTTGGTTGCCAGTAACTTACTGTAAATTGTACAGTAGCAAACAATATACCGTATCGCGATACGGTATATTGTTTGTTACTGTACAATTTACAGTAAGTTACTGGCAACCAGCTGGCAGTAACTTACTGTAATTTTTACAATAATTTATTTACAGTTATTAATGTAAAACTTTTACAGTAAGTTACTGGCAGCTGAGTAGCCAGTAATACTGTAATTTTTACAGGCAACTTTTTACAGTGTAGATTAATATTTGCAAAGTTAAACTTTCTTGAGAAGCACTCTCGGGGAGCCACTAACTAGAGTTCGAGGAGCTGAACTCTGTGGAGCCATTAGGATAAGGATATTGCTGTATATTGGAGCAGAGGATCCAAGTTGTAAAGTAGTTTCACACTAGTTTATTCAGGATAGAAATATCTTGGAATAGATTTAATTAATATTCTCCAGTCATAACGTTAGAAGTGGATATTGTAGGACGATGAGAGCCTAACTTAATATCACTTGTGGATTTTTGAGGAGTGGATATTGTTGTTAGCTTACGAAAGCGCAGTATCACTTCGTTAGTTTTTCGAGGAAAAGTTGATATTGTAGGTTGAAGCCTAGTATCACTTGTTTATTGTTTTTATAGTGGATTTGCAGGCGAAGGGCCTGGCATTAATTAAGGTTTATACGAGACTGGATTATATTAGTAGGAGTGTAAATTATTTCTCTGGCAGCATTAATTGAGATATTTATCGAGAGCCTTATAGATTTAAGATTGTAAATACATGTCTGCAGTTCTTTGAGGGAAAAAGTGGTTTATTTGTAAATAAAACAACTGTTCTCTTTTTGCTGAATTCAAACCTACTGTGTCTATTTTAAGTCATTCCTCTTTCGAGTGAATTATTCTAAGTGTAGGATCTCCTTTCACCCGGTCATATATTTTGACAGCGGACCCTAGTCTACCAACTATATGGGCGGATCCAGAACATTTTTTAGGGGGGCTGAGACTCAAAAACAATGAAATACCGGTAATCAAAGGGAGATAAAAAAGAAAGCACAGTGAGGGAATGGGAGTGCGTTCTCCCCTCCCCTCCCCCTCTCTCTCTTTCTCTCCTTTTTAATTTTGTTAATTTTTATTTTACGATTTTAGGGGGGCAGGCTACAGCCCCCTTAGCCCCCGGATCCGCCTAATGAATTTCTAAACTGGTGAGGCGGAACTCCGTGGTTTAGGCCTTTAAATTTTCTGCCTGGTGCATGGCAGCGCTATCGACGTCTAACGGTGAGGGAGTCGACCCGACACCCCCCCCCCCGTTCGCATTTTTCCGCCACAATAAAAACACAAATTTTGGGGGCGTTGTTTATATAATTATTTTTGATTCAAACTTTCAAGTTGCAATCACATGTTAATGATAATATACCCATGACGTTATCCAGCCTTGTCATTCCGGGGTCAATAGTTTTAAAAAGATCGTATTTATTTTTTTAAACCGGAACATTTTAAAACACTAAATACGCATGGGGCCGGGGTAGGAGGGGAGTAAGGCAACGTCTCCTTAGATTTATCGTCACCTATAAAAGAGTGCAGAAATTATTACATATGGCTCTGGTTTTTTTAACATATACCATTTGTGTCAAGCAAGAGGGTCAAAAATGAAAATAAGTCAACACACTTCAAAAATGTATTTTTCTCATCCAAACAATTTATATTTCTGAGAAATTCAAAAGCCTGAGCTTAAATCTATCTCTAAACTTGTGAAACATACTTGAACATTAACAACACTCTTATGTTTTACTACAAACTGTTGTACATCTCAAAATTGTGAAATTCAACTCATGCTTTATTGCCTACTTTAGCAATGAATGTTAATGTTAAGAGCATGGTTCAGAGATTATTTATGCCAATTTTTGAGTTTCTATCACAACCAATTGCATTTTACATTGCTTTAAAATCAAAAATAGCCAAAATACTGGGTTTCACTTATTTAAAAGTTTTTGTCTGGCATTGTAGGACTGGCTTTTGGGGTCAAACTTATTGCATGTAAACAATGGATGATGCAAAATAATTATATGAAAAAAAATTGAAAAAGTACATTGGCTGAAATTTTTAGATTTAACCCTAACTATGTTTCGGACGTTACATTATGTTAACATCTCAGCTTTTCTTATTTTTATGGCTTTGCTTTGGTTTCAGTGGTCTGTCAGCTTATTTGCAGGAAGGAAATATACTAACATATTAATATTTAAATGCAAACTCTGTATTCAAAATGACCACACAAATTGCTAACCAGTGTATCCTCTCAACTACAATACTTTGTAAAGTTAATCCATCTAATTTAGATCTACATACTTCCAAATGCTGTTCATGTAATGTAAAATTGCATGAAATATGAACTTGATTGAGGTGGTAATCATTTAGAAAACCTGAAATACACTGAACTGCATACTACATGTAGGCTTTGTATGGTACCAAAGACAATGGCCTGTTTTTGTTTCGGACGTTACATGATGTTAACATCTCAATCAGATAACAAACTTTGCTAAAGTTTAACCAGTTCGCACCGGGAATAAAAAAGTTTTTCCGAACCCCTGCGGGTTTATTTTACCGCACAAACACGACCAATGGTGCTCACCAGAGCGTGACCGGGAGACCGCGTCTTCCACTGTATGCTTATGGCTCATTGCCACGGCACCGAATCTATACAAATATTCCTGAGAATCCTGTATGGCGTGTTTAGACACCTCCGATCCGCTGTCCAAAATAAAATTGCGGTATACACGGCTCCGACGCGAACTGGTTAATTTGTTTGCTTTATTATTTTTACAAATCCAGATGAGTAAAGTTGTAGTATATCATGTTATAATTGAAAAGTGCATTTAACACAATTTAAGAATAAAACTTGCAGAAATACAACAATATTAACATTAAAATGATATGGTTCAAGATCTTTGAATACAACAAACGACGTTGGCTCAAAACTATTTAGTTTATACAGGTATGAATTTCATAAAATTGCTTTTGCATGTTTTGGACCTCCTGTTAAATGGACTTTATTGATCAAAAAGTCTCCAAAGAAAATGTTTGGCTAAAGGAAACATTGATTTTACTTGCAGCAGGTGTCTCCTAAGAAGTTTGCTTATTTCTATACATATAGTTTACAGAAAAGTTGTGCTATACATGCACTTGTGCTGTACATGTAATGACCCAACTTCACTGTTTATTAACCCTAACCCCCTAGGTATTCTGACTAGGAACCTTCCTGAATCCTCCAAAATCCATCAGTGCACTTTGGAAACATGCCCTTATATCTTCAAAATGCACCATGCATTTTCGCTGATCTTTCATATTCAGCACTTATGGCCTGTACTTCTGCCAGGTAGTAATTTTGCCCATTTATAATAATAATAATAATAATAATGTATGGACTTATATAGCACGATCCACCAACTGAGTGGTGCTCAAGGCGATTATATCATTACCCCGCGCATAAGGCTCATCAGGCTCATAAATCATTCCTGAAACCATCTCAGCTCCCTGGGAGTATACAGCTCAATTGCTGCCATTACAGCGCATATAGGGCTAATCAACCAACTCTGCCCTCACAGGTACCCATTTAACCCTGGGTGGAGAAGCAATTATGATTAAGTGTCTTGCTCAAGGACACAAGTGTCACGGCCGGATTCGAACCCACATTCTGCTGCTAACACCAGAACTTGAGTCCGTAAGCTAGACCGCCGCCACGGTTACACTCCATTTGAAGAGGTGAAAGTACCAGTTTCCAACAGTGCTGAATTTTTTCCAAAAGTGCCCTTGGAGGACTTTGGAGGATATAGGGTGGTTAGGTTAACACTGCAGCTACATGTACATGTAGCAGGCAGGCTTCTCAAGGTCATGGCTATGATTTGCTTATTTGCATATAATTTATAGAAATTATATGCAAATGTACTGTATTATATCCCACAATAATTACTGTGGAACTGAAGTCATCTATTTCGCTCATAGGGGATCAGCATGCATGCAGAAATGTGTGTTAACACTATGTCAGTAACGTCCGAAACATGTTTACAATACCCCAGAAAGTATTATTTATATTGCTCCAGAATTCTGATGAGCAGTTCTAGTTGAAATTGATTTGGTTTAATTAAAAGTGAGGTTATTTCAAAACAATCTAGCAATGTCATGCATCACATACAGTGTCTTAAAAAATTTCATTGTTGCCAATTGGTATTGTAGAAAGCTTTAAATTTGATAGTAAATTTTATTTTGGCATCAAATGCATGTTGTATTTAATGTTAAAACTGAAATGAAATGAATGAAATATTTTTCTTGACATGTAAAAAGAAATTGGAGAGTCATAAAATGTTGATAGAATAAAAACAGCATTAAAAATTTTCAATTTTGTGTTAACAACCAAATTGTGTGTAACGTCCAAACAAATATTTTGTGTCATGAGAAATTTGTTGGACAAGAATGATCTAATTAATGTCTAGATTTGTTTTAGTAATAACAGTGTTTTATTTTATGATGATTAAATCACTTTGGGTACCATCAACTTTGAGTTATTAGCTGAGAAATGGTATTTTTTGTTTCGGACGTTACAGTCAAGCTCGGATGTTACAACTGTTAACGGAATTTTTTTTGCTGATATAATGATAATGCATTAGATACAGCATTAATTTATGCTGTGATGGGAAGCTGCCTTGAGGTTCTTTCAAAATGAAATAATAAATAGGTTTTACAATTCCTGTATTTTTGATACTTCAAAATTAATATTGTTTCGGACGTTACCAAATTGTTTACGAAAATGAGGTAACTTTTTATTTGATGAACAAATTTTAAACAACGCCTACTGCAATAACATAATGTTACTTTCTTTTAGGCATTGGAATGGGTACCCAGAAAGTGGATTTTAATACTGATATCATATAAATAAATTGTAGTCCTAGTGAGTCAAATAAGGGCAAGATTGTTAACGGAAAATGTAACGTCCAAACACTATTTTCAATTGAGCCGCCCATCAAAATAGTCCAAATACTTGGGGTTACTGTGCACTTTCTTAAAGTTCCACTCTATACTCATTCATTGTAAATAGGAAAGAATTATATTGTTTCTGGTATTTTGTGTTTCAGCCAAAACAATCTGGTCTCTTTTTTGGTTGACAAAATTCGCTAATATTTGGCTGTTCAGCGATAGCTCACACACATAAACTAAACTTGTAGAATTTTCATTAAGCTATGGGAGATCAATCTAGGTCCATGCTTCAAAAAAATATGAAAACTGGTTTCCAGTTCTGTATCTTTACAAAATTTGAGACTCTCAAAGTGCCATTAAGCTTTTTGGTATATGTTAAAAAAACCAGAGCCATATTTCTTTTCACAACTTCTAAGTTCCCCCTAATATCTTTAAGAATATCTCAACAAGTATTGCATAAATTTTACAAATTCAAAAAGCAAATGACAGAATGACATGTTCTACACAGCTCGTAATGAAATGGTTGAAATTCAATCATACATGCACAATTGACAGTGATTTGAATGAAAATTCGTGATTCGATCCCGGGAGCTTTTGTCGGCCTGTAGTGTATTCTAACCACTGAGCTACACATGTACATGTAACTGTTTCTTATATATTGAACACAGGTTAAACATATATTTGAAATGTTTTCAACATAATATTTTTTTTACAAAATTCAATTTTCCCTGATCGTGATTCGATTCTGGGACGTCTTGCTTGGCAGTTACGCATCACCAAATGAGCTTATTGATTCTTACATATTTAGTAGGTTAAACATATATTTTAAAATGTTTGCAACATAAATTCTTTTACAAAATCAAAATTTCCTGATCGTAGGCATAACGCGCATAACGGTGCAGATAACGGTGCGCAGATAACGGGTAAGCGCATAACGGTGCGCATAACGGTGCGCATAACGGTGTGCATAACGGTGCATAGCCGCAGTGCATAGCCGTAGCCGTGTTCATAGCCGGTGGATAACGGTGCATAGCCGCAGCAAAACGGTGTGCCGTGTGCATAACGGTGTGCATATCCGCAGTGCATAACGGTGTGCATAACGGTGCATATCCGTGCATAACGGTGTGCAAACGCTGTTCATAAACGTGGAATAGCATAACGTGTGCATATCGGTGCATAACTGTGCATAAACGGTGAATAGCATAACGGTGAATATCGTGCATAACGGGTGTGCATAACAGTGGATAACAGTGCATAGCCGTGTGCATAACGGTGTGAATATCGTGTGCATAACGGTGTGGCGTATAACGCCAACCGTGTGCATAACGCGGTGTGCATAGCCGTGTACATAACGGTGTGCATAACCCGTGTGCATAGCGGTGTGAATATCGGTGTGAATATCGCGTGAATATCGGTGCATAACGGTGTTCATAACCGTTCATAACCGTGTGCATAACCGCAGTACGTAACCGGTGTGACGGTGCATAACGGTGTGCATGGCGGTGTGCATGACGGTGTGCATGACGGTGTGCATAGCCGTGTGCATAACCGTATAACGGTGTGCATAACCGGTGTGCATAACCGGTGCATAACACGCAGTGCATAACCGCAGCATAACCGCAGTATAACCGCAGTATAACCGTAACTGCATAACCGCAGTATAACCGGTGTGCATAACCGTATAACCGCAGTATAACTGCATGTATAACTGCAGTATAACCGTGTATAACCGTGTGCATAACCGTGTATAACCGCGGTGTATAACCGTGTGCATAACCGTAGTATAACCGTGGTGTGCATAACCGTGTATAACCGTGTGCATAACCGTAGTGTGCATAACGTGTGCATAACGTAGCATAACCGTGTACGTGTATAACCCGTGTATGCACAACGGTGTGCAACGGTGTGCACAACTGTATAAACCGTAGTATTAAACCGTAATGCACAACCGCAGTACAACCGTGCATAACCGTGTGCATAACCGTGTGCATAACCGTGTGCATAACGCCCAGCCTACAACCCGCGATCGACCCATCAGCGCTCGAACTTCCCGCCCGCACGGAAGTTAATTCGAGCGCTGGGTACCGGGTATACGGGTCCGGTCGCAGACGGCAACGAGCGTTCGAAATAAACAAATTTGCCCCGTCGGGTCGAACATGTCATGTCCGCAAAACCCTTTTTTGATTCGCAGGTTTTAATTAACTCAATTTCGCTGGCCAAAATCGCGATTCACAGTAGATACTATCTGAAGATCAGGATCGGCTTGGGGGTTTTAAATTGTTGGCTAGAAAAACCGCGGTTTGCAGTTTTACTGTGAATTTAAAAAAAATAATAATAATAATTAGAAAGTCATTATATAACATGTTACTGATGTTCTTTTCACCGTGATAATCAGAGAGCAATACAAATCTGCTATTTGTATCTACTATAATTATTTATTCCACTAAGCCTGTTGCTTGTTAACCAATTGACGCCGAATATTTTGTTTCCTTCTGGTCCCCTGTGCGGGTTTATTTTCAGAACTAATTACTAGTCAATTGAGCATTTCACATGGTGTCACCGCACTTGTCTTACTTCTATCCTCCCTCACCATGCCAAGCTACGAAGTTTTACTTAACTTTTTTTTATTGTAATTTAATTTAACTCATTCACTTGATTATTTTGTTCGACTTGACTAAATAAAATTATGAGGAATTTTATATTGTGTTTCTTGTCCTTTTGTAATGAGTATTTAAGTACATTGAAATTTTTCAATATAAAACATATAAACAAACCGCCAAAAAGGACGGAATGATGTCGCCAGAATAAAACCACTGCCGCATAAATGGAGTTAAAATTTTGGGCTTTACACAATTCTACAAATGCTAGGCATATGCTAGTGTTCGCTTTTGGGGAATTGCATGTATATGACCGGCTGACACTAAGTGACAGTATAGGGGTGACGATACTGAAATTTTAATCGACGTTATTATTTACCGCACCCAAGACTCAATCTACACTGTACATGTTTGCAAATCGAATGGCCCTGCCTCACATGGTGCACTGCCTTCACATTAACTAAAGGATCTGAAAAATATCCTGTCTCTTCTACACATTTCCCCAATTTGACCAATCGGTCATTATTGGTAATGCTCATATACAAAAAGCCTACTATTCCCACAAAAACTCATTGTCAAATGGACAAATTTTTGGAAATAGTCAAATACGGATTCACTGTATTTCAATTTGTATGACAAATACATCTTGGAAAACAAAACAAAAAGTCAACAAAGATGTGGTGTCACTGAATGGGTTTGCACCATCATTATTTACTACGTTTTTTTTTACAATCGTACGACGGGTTTTGTAATGCGATTATTTTGTAAGTCAAGACTATGAACCCATTCAGCACGCATGCGCCGAAGGGAATTTCTCG
The DNA here is from genome assembly GCA_029582265.1 of Zoroaster sp. YZ-2022. Classification (NCBI taxonomy): domain Eukaryota; kingdom Metazoa; phylum Echinodermata; class Asteroidea; order Forcipulatida; family Zoroasteridae; genus Zoroaster; species Zoroaster sp. YZ-2022. Next base: position 32,112,747 of record CM055822.1, read on the forward strand.
ACACGCCCAAAAAACCTACCATGAGATCAACGGATCCTAAGAGGAAATGGCTCCATGAGTTCCACTGCAGAGCCATGGTCGACTGCAGCTTGGAGTTTTCTATCGTCCGCCTAGGGTTTCGTAGTCTCTCTCAAGACCGGAATTGGCACTTTTACTGCACATAACCCGTCGCTGCGGGTAAAAGAAAATACGCCTGGTACATTTTCCCCAGGCACCCGATCAGTGTTTTTGCCCCAAAAATGATTACGCTTTGTTTTGAACTTAAAAACCAAAGTCATGATATCGACAGGAGTTCACATCATGTCTGAAAATTTCAACGTGGTACATGCACAAAATAAATTGTTATGGAGAAAATTGAAAAATTAAGAATTATACTTATGGAGTAGGCAATCCTATTTTCAGTATTTTGGCCCAAAATGATTACTTCGTTTTCAACCTAAAACCCTAAAGTCATGATATCGCTGACAGGAGTTCACATCATGTCTGAAAATTTCAACGTGGTACATGCACAAAATAAATTGTTATGGAGAAAATTGAAAAATTTTAGAATTATACCTATGGAATAGGTGGCAATCCTATTTTCAGTATTTTTGGCCCAAAATGATTACGCTTGTTTTCAACCTAAAACCAAAAGTCATGATATCGCCGACAGGAGTTCACATCATGTCTGGAAAATTTCAACGTGGTACATGCACAAAATAAATTGTTATGGAGAAAATTGAAAAAATTAAGAATTATACTTATGGAATAGGTGGCAATCCTATTTTCAGTATTTTTGCCCCAATAATGATTACGCTTTGTTTTCAACCTAAAACCAAAAAAGTCATGATATCGTGACAGGAGTTCACATCATGTCTGAAAATTTCAACGTGGTACATGCACAAAATAAATAGTAATGGAGACAATTGAAAAAATTTAAGAATTATACTATATGGAGTAGGTGGCAATAAAATTTTAAGTATTTTTGGCGCAAAATGATTAATACGCTTTGTTTTAAACCTAAACCAAAAAGTCATGATATCGCTGACAGGAGTTCACATCATGTCTGAAAATTTCAACGTGGTACATGCACAAAATAAATTGTTATGGAGAAAATTGAAAAAATTAAGAATTATACTCTATGGAATAGGTGGCAATCCTATTTTCAGTATTTTGCCCCAAAATGATTACGCTTGTTTTCAACCTAAAAACCCAAAAGTCATGATATCGCGACAGGAGTTCACATCATGTCTGAAAATTTCAACGTGGTACATGCACAAAATGAATTGTTATGGAGAAAATTGAAAAAATTTAAGAATTATACTCTATGGAATAGGTGGCAATCCTATTTTCAGTATTTTTGGCCCAAAAATGATTACGCTTGTTTTCAACCTAAAAACCAAAAAGTCATGATATCGCGACAGGAGTTCACATCATGTCTGAAAATTTCAACGTGGTACATGCACAAAATAAATTGTTATGGAGAAAATTGAAAAAAATTAAGAATTATACTCTATGGAGTACAGGTGGCAATCCTATTTTCAGTATTTTTGGCCCAAAAATGATTACGCTTGTTTTCAACCTAAAAACCAAAAAGTCATGATATCGCGACAGGAGTTCACATCATGTCTGAAAATTTCAACGTGGTACATGCACAAAATAAATTGTTATGGAGAAAATTGAAAAAAATTAAGAATTACATGTATACTCTATGGAATAGGTGCAATCCTATTTTTCAGTATTTTTGCCCCAAAATGATTACGCTTTGTTTTAACCTAAAACCCAAAAGTCATGATATCGCGACAGGAGTTCACATCATGTCTGAAAATTTCAACGTGGTACATGCACAAAATAAATTGTTATGGAGAAAATTGAAAAAATTTAAGAATTATACTCTATGGAGTACATGTACATGTACATGTACATGTACATGGCAATCCTATTTTCAGTATTTTTGGCCCAAAAATGATTACGCTTGTTTTCAAACCTAAAACCAAAAAGTCATGATATCGCGACAGGAGTTCACATCATGTCTGAAAATTTCAACGTGGTACATGCACAAAATAAATTGTTATGGAGAAAATTGAAAAAAATTAAGAATTATACTCTATGGAGTACATGTACATGTACATGTACATGTACAGTAGGTGGCAATCCTATTTTCAGTATTTTTGGCCCAAAAATGATTACGCTTGTTTTCAACCTAAAAACCCAAAAGTCATGATATCGCTGACAGGAGTTCACATCATGTCTGGAAAATTTCAACGGGCAATACATGCACAAAATAAATTGTTATGGAGAAAATTGAAAAAATTAAGAATTATACTTATGGAATAGGTGGCAATCCTATTTTCAGTATTTTTGCCCCAATAATGATTACGCTTTGTTTTCAACCTAAAACCAAAAAGTCATGATATCGCTGACAGGAGTTCACATCATGTCTGAAAATTCCAACGTGGTACATGCACAAAATAAATTGTTATGGAGAAAATTTAAAAATTTAAAAATTATACTCTATGGAGTACATGTACCGTACTTCCTGAATATAAGTCACAAGGTATAAGCCGCACTACCCCAAAATCACCAAACAAGATTCATGCGTCAACATATAAGCCGCACTCTGTATAAGCCGCACACACAGAGGCTCGCCGGACGCCATTCACTGTCCGTACATCGCCACAAAGGGGTCATTGTGTTGTGTTCGAGTCAAAATGTATTGAAAGAGACACAATAGCATACCTGCCAACCTTGACAAGTGAAAATTTGTAAATACTAATAGTAAAGTTTACATTTTACGCATGTCCGAATGTCCAACATATGTGCATGTACAGGAATCAACGCCACTGCTTGTGGATCGATGTTTCTTCTCACCACGTGTTTCTTGACATCGCATAGGCCACCATGGCTAATGCAGAACCGTGTTGCATATTTTACAAAATTCGTGGAAGTTCCCAAGTTTGGAGGCAGCCATAACTGGGTAGCTTTTCGAGTATTTATCTTGAAATTTCTGCACTGCAGCTTTCATACATTTTTATTTTTCTGTTCGCCCGTCGCACTATAAATTATTTACGGCATTCGGGAATGTCGAACGAGTCCCGCTTGGTTGCCTGCTGCACAACGTATATGTAATCACCACAACGGCAACCAATGAAACGATGACTCATCGCCTGCTACAGAATAATGAATTTTCCTATTGGCCCTTCCAGAGACTACGATATAATGAATTTTCCCATTGGCCTTCTGGGACACGATGGCATAGACTACATTCACGTCAGGATTCTGATGTCGCTATGATAAAACGCTGCAACGGTTTTTCAGAAGTTTTGAATAAATCTGTGTATCGAGGTCCGCCACTACTGACAATGACCAGACCATTTTCTACGTAACAATAAAGGCTTTAGGTTTCTGTTTCTGTCTGTTTACCAATGATTTTTGCTTAATTGTGCATTGTGTTTGTTCTTCAAGATTCTATACCGGCGATAAGCCGCGACCCGCGATAAGCCGTAGGCAACTTTTACCGTGTCAAAATAAACGACAAGCACGCTTATATTCGAAATTACGGTAGGTGGCAATCATTTTCAGTATTTTTGGCCCAAAATGATTAGGCCCACGCTTGTTTTCAACCTAAAACCAAAAAGTCATGATATCGCCACAGGAGTTCACATCATGTCTGAAAATTTCAACGTTGTACATGCACAAAATGAATTGTTATGGAGAAAATTGAAAAAATTTAAGAATTATACTCTATGGAATAGGTGGCAATCCTATTTTCAGTATTTTTACCCAAAATGATTACGCTTGTTTTCAACTTAAAACCCAAAAGTCATGATATCGCGACAGAGTCTACATCATGTCTGAAAATTTCAACGTGGTACATGCACAAAATAAATTGTTATGGAGAAAATTGAAAAATTAAGAATTATACATGGAATACAATGTAGGTGGCAATCCTATTTTCAGTATTTTGGCCCAAAAATGATTACGCTTTGTTTTCAACCTAAAACCAAAAGTCATGATATCGCTGACAGGAGTTCACATCATGTCTGAAAATTTCAACGTGGTACATGCACAAAATGAATTGTTATGGAGAAAATTGAAAAATTTAAGAATTATACTCTATGGAGTACAGGTAATCCTATTTTCAGTATTTTTGGCCCAAAATGATTACGCTTTGTTTTCAACCTAAAACCAAAAAGTCATGATATCGCGACAGGAGTTCACACTCATGTCTGAAAATTTCAACGTGGTACATGCACAAAATAAATTGTTATGGAGAAAATTGAAAAATTAAGAATTATACTCTATGGAGTACAGGTGGCAATCCTATTTTCAGTATTTTTGGCCCAAAAATGATTACGCTTTGTTTTCAACCTAAAACCAAAGCCATGATATCGCCTGACAGAGTTCACATCATGTCTGAAAATTTCAACGTACATGCACAAAATAAATTGTTATGGAGAAAATTGAAAAATTAAGAATTATACTTATGTAGTGGCTATGTAGGTGGCAATCCTATTTTCAGTATTTTTGCCCCAAAAATGATTACGCTTACAAGTTTTAAACCTAAAAACCAAAAAGTCATGATATCGCGACAGGAGTTCACATCATGTCTGAAAATTTCAACGTGGTACATGCACAAAATAAATTGTTATGGAGAAATTGAAAAATTAAGAATTATACTCTATGGAATACAATGTAGGTGGTAATCCTATTTTCAGTATTTTTGCCCAAAAATGATTACGCTTGTTTTCAACCTAAAACCCAAAAGTCATGATATTATGACAGGAGTTCACATCATGTCTGAAAATTTCAACGTGGTACATGCACAAAATGAATTGTTATGGAGAAAATTGAAAAAATTAAGAATTATACTCTATGGAGTACAGGTGGCAATCCTATTTTCAGTATTTTTGGCCCAAAAATGATTACGCTTTGTTCAACCTAAAACCAAAAGTCATGATATCGCGACAGGAGTTCACATCATGTCTGGAAAATTTCAACGTGGTACATGCACAAAATAAATTGTTATGGAGAAAATTGAAAAATTAAGAATTATACTCATGGAGTACATGTACATGTAGGTGGCAATTTATTTTCAGTATTTTGGCCCCAAAATGATTACGCTTTGTTTTCAACCTAAAACCAAAAAGTCATGATATCGCGACAGGAGTTCACATCATGTCTGAAAATTTCAACGTGGTACATGCACAAAATAAATTGTTATGTGGAGAAAAAAAGGTACAAAGCCTTGCACATCCACGAAGTTCGAAAGTGAATTCACGCTGCGATCGTCCAGTGTGTCCGACAAGGCAAGCTTTTTTGACCGGGCCTTCAACCTTCAGGCTAATGGTAGCAGTGGTCAATCCCCGTCACATCACACTGGCACCGCCGACTCAATGTCAGTACATAATTACACATTGTACATTGGCAAACCTGCATCATTGTGCATGCCGGGTGTTGGACTCTCATGCTATGAATTCATCTTCATTCCCGGCTTGCTACCTCTTTCAATACTCTCATAGCCTTGGTTTACGCTTGTTTTCAACTTTAAAAACCCAAAAGCTTCATATGATATCGGTAGGCCTTTGTTCACATTTTGTGAGTAACATGATCCAAATCGCTTAACAAATATTTCTTCTATTGCATGACACAAGGTATGTGTGTTTCTCGCTCGAATTAACAAGAAAACGCTTTACGCTGTATAGGCATTGTACACAGCGCGTGAATCTAATAATATTTATATTGGTTATTATGGATGACGTATTGGTTGTTCATAACACAGAACAAATTGTTACGCTGCCATATAGGGCATTGCACACGTAAGCAACCTCAGAGACATAACACCCTGAGAGTGCCTTCCAATGATTCTCCTGGATTTTAAATTAGCTGCTGGCTGGATCTTTAGGATGAGAATGTAAATTCCAGTTGGATCGATAATTTGTTTGGTGACAATCAGTATTTTTACACGCGTTAAAGATCTAAATTACAGGTACACGCATATCATCTGGACCAAAACATTTAAAGAAAAGTAGGATGCATGGGATATCTATTTATTTATTTACTTATATTCAGTTACTTTTTAATAATAATAAAGTCCATTTTTCATAAAACATCAACATTCGCTTTATAATACAATAGGCATGTGCTAATAATTCGATTATCTTCAATATTCGCAACAGTTATAAGTTGTTAATCGCATCAGACCGCGGTATTTGAATTATTTGATTAATCGCGAGGGCGCCGAATACCCTGGCAACTATTCGCTCACTTCCACTGACCAATTGCCTTCCAAACCATCCATAACTTCAGGGTCGTGAAGTGTTTGCTAACTATTCGCAACCACCATTCGTGAGTAATCCCCATTATTAAGCTGGCAATTACAGTTTTGTTCAGTCATGGTAGTAAGCTATTGTAGTGTTTGCAAATCAGTAATGCCTTTTGAGTGAAGCCGACAAGTCAGGCAGGCTGGCTGGCTGTGACTGCAGCGACCGTTACCTCGCGTAATTATAATGCACGTTTTTGCCTTTACACAACATAAAAAATTGCGGTCGTGAACTGTTCGGTGAACCTATTCGCAACCTATTCGCGAGCAATGCCGCCAATCACTCGTTCTGTCAGGCACTGCTGGTATGTTGTACGTATTCCCGCCAATAGTATTCTCGCGAACAGTACCCACGGCAGTGCCTTGAGGAAGCCGGTTGCAGGGCAGTAGCCTCGATGGCTGTGACTGCACCGACCGTTACCTGCAATTATACTGCATTGCCTTTTTACAGGCATTGCGGTCGTGAACTGTTCGTGAACTCATTCGGGCGACTATTCGGGCGCTGTACTATTCGCGAAAGCAATGCTGCCACCCAGGCTCGTTCTGTCCAGGCACCGCTGGTAGTTGTACTGCCTGTAGTATTCGCCGTAACAGTACCACGAAAGTAGTGCCTTGGAGGAGGGGAGCCGATAGGGCAGCCTGGATGGCTCTGACCGCATCGACTGTAAAAGTAGCATAAACTTAAAAGTAGCATAAACTGAAGGTAATTACTAATTAAATTTGAACACCACAAAATCATGTAACGCTTTTGTTTTTGGAAGAAAAAGCTGAGATGATGAATTAATGATTAAACAACTGCGATTAATGTTTACGTTTTTTTTTATTGCCACTCTATTTGTTTGAAAATGTCAATTTATTTTCATAAATATTAACCAGCGAAAAGTTACGGCCCTTGGTCACTGTCTTTTGCATTGCTGGTGTAATTGTTTTTGCACTTGCAGCAGTAACGTAGGTCTACTGATGGAGTAATGATAAATCCCAATTCCATCCACTTATTGCATGACGTAATTGTTTGCCACGCCTCATTTAAGGTTCCTCAAGAAAAGTTTGTCCACAATGATAACGTAATTTGGCGTGGTGAGCACAAGCTTCCTCAATCGCAAAACCGCATAGGCCGTCGCATGTGACAAATCAGTTCAGTGTACACTCACCATGTGTGCAAGCCTGGAACCAAAGGTTTTATCACATTACATAGTGCGGGCACACTGCGGGAAGCTACATGTAGCTTTGGACGAAACAACCGAACACACATCTAAAAGTAGCCCTGCATGAGCATAAACACGCACTGCTTCGCATGGTTATTTATTTTTGGTGTATAGGACTAGGCTAATCGATTGAAATAACAGGGGTGTAATCGCCAACTTTACTGGTATTTTAACCCGCTTAATTTCAAATATAAAACAAGATCTATTCATGCTCATTTTATGGGGTTCAGGTGACTTCCTCTGTGAGTGTTGACATGGGATGAACGTAACAAGGCTGGTGCGGACTTAGCATGTGCTCAATGTGCACTGTTATGTTAATGCTATTTTGTGCTGGAAGTTTCATCGCTGCCAGAGTAATAACTCGACGCAAGCGATTGATTTTCACTCACGAAAATGTATTATTATTGGTAGGCACATTTTGTAAGAAATAAAGAAAAAAACAACAACAGGCATGAAAGAGCTTAATGTATATGTTTGTTTATTTTCTGAATGTTACAAATAGGGCCAGAAATTACCGTCAAAGCTAATTGCTTTTAATGTTTTAGTACTTTTATAAACCGCTGGTAGGCAGATATTCACGCGAAGCTGCCGCTGGCTAAGCGCACTTCAAAAGTTAACCAACTTTAGACATCAAGACCAGACCGACCACTCACATCCGGTTCAAGGCGAAACGTTTCCCCTGGCTAGCTGGTTTAATATGTCGTCAGAAGTCAAGCTTGTCGCTAAAGTGATTAAGCCGTTAATCTGTAGACGCTATCTTAAATTATTCATAACAAATTTTGCTTCGCTTTCAACGTGCAAAATATCCGGAACTCGGACGCAGGAAATATCGCCAGAGCTTTACGCACCCGCTTTTCATCATTGTGCATGACGGAAATTCATCATCAATTTAGAGGTATGGATGGTCTTTAACGAAACTTGAAACCACGAAAAAGGATACACCGTATCGTGGTGCCATAAACTGTAACGCTAGGAAAAACAGTGCAACTCAAGCGGAAATGATCCGACAGCAATTTAAAAAAATTCACCTCTATCGGCGATTTGACTCGTGAATCGGGTGTCACGCACGCTAATCGGGTGTCACGCACGGGTGGATTTGGTATTCAATGAGATTTTTGTTTAAACGGGTACACATGCTATATAGACACTTTGTTAGTACTAGTACAAGGATACGTTGGCAGGCAAATGCGGTCACAACTTTTCAAATGAAACTGGCGCCCAAAATGACCAAATATTTAAATCAACAAAAATCAGTAACTTTGCACAGGTTAACCTATCGCGACCATTTGGACCCCTCATTTTTCTAATTCTGTTCATGGCTCATCCAGTGATATGACATTTAAAAAGAATTGAAGCAACTTCAAATTTTCATAGAAACTGCCTACTGCTGGAAAAAATGTGGACAACTATTCGCGAATAGCTCATTGCTCGCGAATAGTTATGTACATGGCGAATAATCGAATAGCAAAATTTTTACTATTCCCATACTATAATACAATGTGTATTTTATCTGAAATCTTGCTTTGTATTTGAGGGTTGTTCTTAAACCCCCGAATTCCCCATGACGTGCACGCCCTCCCAAAGCTTCCAATTCTTTTCAAAATGTATACTTCTAGATTTTCCTTAGATTTTTTCCGATGTTCCCTTAGTTTTACTTAAATCATCAAAAGTGTACCAGCCTCCTGTATGCATACACAGTTGTGCATATGTGAAAGCTCGCAGTAGGCCATATAACCCATAAGAAGTGCATGCTGTTGAAAAAGGCGAAAAAACATTTCAAAAATGGAAAAGTCAATTCATGGGAAAATAGAGCATTTGTGCAACGCCTTCCCCATGAGTTGGTGTCCTTCAGCCTAGTGTAACGTTTATTCTTTAAATGCGAGCCCGCGGTGGTCACTTACCAGACATAGATTGTACTGTCCTCCTTAAGGTGTATCTAACCAAAATTAGACAGCCAGCCAAACTCCATTCAATAACGACATGGGAGTCAGGAAACAGCCCAAGCTCGTGTTTTATTGTAGCCACACAGGCATGACGCTCAGTGATTAATGAGTAAAACTGTAACAAACAATCAAAAACTATAATGATCTAATAGGCTATGGCAAATGACTAAATGCAAACAATACACAAGAGATCAGTATCCATTAACCTCAAAGCACAACACCAAAATGTAAATGCTCAGAGGAACTATAACGAAAGGACACCCCAACTGCACATTTCAGTACGCA